>JAXQQM020065987.1:0-61296 GCA_034641835.2 Pinus albicaulis
CCGATTTCAATGGATCTGAAAGGGAGGTAACAGATCTGGAAAAGAGGGGGCTGAAGCTCTGAAACCGACGGCTGAAACAGCTGAAACTCTTCCACAAAAAGTGGAGGGTACTAAAGCCCTAAGGGGCCGGGTTCCCACTTAGAGGAGTAGAAACAGATCAGATCTTGGTCAAGGCGGGCTGAGACAGAGGCTGGAAAACCCTGGCAGAGGCTGCAGCAAAACCCAGAAAAATTACAGAAAAAATGCCGGAAAAAAGGCAGGTCGCAGGTTCTGACCTGATCTGAGTTGAGGTCGCAGGAAACAGGCCAAAAGGTGCGTCCAGGTTGCAGGTTTTGGGCCAAAAGGTGCGACCCCCCGTTCCGGCTGTCCCGCGTTGCATTTTCGAAAGTTGCCGTCTCAGCCATGGGCCGTGTCGTCTTACCCGCGCACAGTGGCCGTAAACACACGGGTTAGAAATTTTAAGTTTTTAGGGTTTTATGTGAGAAAATGACATAAAAAGAGGTGAAAAATAAGCAAGATGAAAAAGAAGCCCTAGGGCCCGAAGTAGCCGGATATGTGAATAGGAAAACGACAAACGGTCGTAATTTAAACCCGTGTGGAGTCGCCATTTGTGCCAAGATGAATTCTTCGTCGAAGTGTACGAAAAAGAACCACTTTAGCTACGCATAACTAATAGCCCTAACAACAATAGAGGCTACCAAACATCTTCAGATCTGCGATTAGTAGTTAAAATGCTGCAACAAACAGATCTATAAATGGAAAGACATTAAGAAGTAAAGTAAAGAATTTGCTCCATGCATCCAACAGACAAGACAAGAACACGATTTTTGAATGAATTTTTATATTACAGGGCACTTGGGAGGAAACAAGAAGGTGTATCCAGATCTCCTCAATGGGATGGGTTCTTTGTAGTCCTCAGCACTTCAGATCTAAGCTTTCTCTCTCTTGTAGATGTAGAAAACCCAATGTAAAAGGTAGAGCTCAATGGGAGCAAAATGGCAGAAATGAGACCAAGTGTATAGATCCAGAGTGATCTAATATGCAACAAAAGGTGAAGAATGAAGGGGAAAACCCTCCTATTTATAACAAAATATCGGGTCATTCTAGATCTTGGTGCATGATTAAAATAATGTTAATCAAATCTAGATCCACCTCTATGGAATATTTTATTATTATTTGTTGGAGGGAAAGGGTGTTTGACTTCGGTCAAATCCCTTGATTAGTGAAGAATAAATAAATAAATGATTTATTTATCTTTTTAAGGAAGTGGTTGGGATATAATCAAATAAATAATGATTTATTTAATTCATGGTGGTTGATTTGGTCATATTTAACAAGGAATATTATCTAAATAAGATTTAAATAATTATTCCTAGAAAATAATAAGATAACTATGGGTTTATCTCATTAATTTCTTTGTTTTTGGGTTAAACATGACTCGGAATAATAATTAAATTATGGTTTAATTAATTATTCCTTTTGGGGTTTCCTAATTAACATAGTGAAAGCAGTTTTACTTGGGGTAAAACTGGTCTTACATGGTGTACTTGGGTCCATCTAATGATGAAATGTTAGATGACCAAAAAATGGTGTAACATATATTCAATATGTACGCTGCACAATTGACAGCTTCAGCCCAATACTCATTTGGAAAGTGTTTTTCTTTCAGCATACTTCTGACCATGTACATGATGGTTTTGTTCTTCCTTTCTGCAACACCGTTTTGTTGAGGTGTGTACCTTGTGGTAAACTACTTATGTATGCCATTCTCCCTATAGAAACATAGAAACTCTTTGGAGATGTATTCTCCACGTTTGTCAGTTCTCAACACTTTGATGTAGTTCCCACTCTGCTTCTCAACATGAGCTTTGAAGTGGCAGAACTGTTCAAACACTTCACTCTTCTGTTTCAAGAAGTACACCCATGTCTTTCTGGTGTAGTCATCTATGAATGTCAAAACATATTTGCTGCCAGCTAAACATGGTGTTTGCATTGGTCTACATAAGTCTGAGTGGACAATTCCTAAGGGTGCCTTTGCTCTTATACTCTTCCCTGCTGGAAAGCTTTCTCTGTGTTCTTTGCCCAAGATGCAGCCTTCAAATAGGCTGTCAGGTTTTTCAATCAATGGTAATCCCTTTACCATTCCCTTTTTGTGCAACAAGTTCAGGCCTCCGAAATTGAGATGTCCAAATATCAAGTGCCATAACTAGTTTTCATCTTTCACTTCCTCTTGTGTTATAGCTGCAAATTTTCTACTTTCCTTCAATTCTGTTCTGAGCTTGAGAGGAAACATCATATTGCTTTTCATATGCACCTCTGCAATGACTTTCTTGCTTGGAGGTATGTCCTTGATTGTGCACACATCATCTTTGAAGAATACATTGTAGCCCTTGTTTATGAGTTGTCCAATGCTCAAAATATTACATTTCAAGCCAGGTACATAATATACATCTGGCACAAACTTTTGTTCTCCATTTCTTGCCATGATACTTAATTCTCCTTTTCCTTTCACAAATATCTTAGTATCAGTTCCTGTTGTTACTTCAGATTTAACATTCTCATCCAGATTGGCAAACATTGCCATGTTTCCAGTCATGTAGTTACTACAACCTGAGTCTAAGAACCATACATCATCTTGTTTATCTTGTGCTACATTATAAATTAACAACACATTCTTCTGGTTCTTTTCTTCTTTTGTAAAATTAGCATTCTACCTATTATTCATGTCATTTTTCTTTTTCCTACATTCATTGGCATAGTGCCCATATTTCTTGCAATAATGACATTGGACTTGGGATTTAGCATACCTTTTTCCATGTGCTTGATTTTGGCTTGAGACTTCATTCTGGTTTTGATTGCTGCTCCTTCCACTCATGCTTGCAGGGCTGTTTCTTCCTTTGTTTTGGCTTATGCCTCTCCCTCAGTTGCATGATCTTCCTTGACCTCTGTTTCGCCCAAAAGATATTTGAGTCTTGAAGGCCTGTTCCAATGAGGAATCTGATCCTCTGTTCAGTCTGTGTTCATGAGACATCAGGGATGCACTAAGCTCATCCACTGTATAAAGTGAGAGATCCTTTGTCTCTTCTATTTCCACTACTATGGCATCAAATCTTGAGGGTAGACTTCTCAAGATTTTCTCCACTATTCTTCTCTCTTCAAGTGTCTCTCCATGAGACCTTATTTGAGTAACCAATCCAATAACATGAGTGAATAATGAGTCTATATTGTTAGACTCTTTCATACAGAGAGTTTCGAAATCTCTCCTCAACATCTGCAGTTTTGTTGTCTTCACCTTCTCCATACCTTGATAGGCTGTTTTGAGAATATCCCATGCATCCTTGCATTTTTTTGCTGCTGCAATCCTTTGAAAATTACTCTCGTGCACTGATTGAAAAATATAGAAGAGGGATTTGGAGTCCTTCTTCATATTATCTTTCAACAAGTCTGTCTCTGTTGCTGTCAAAGAAGCCAACGCTGTTGCATCTGCTGGTTCTGGGTGGCCATTCTCAACTAGCTCTCATATGTCATGTGAAGCAAACAAGGCTCTCATAGTGATAGCCCAATATTCATGATCCTTCCCATTAAACTGTGGAAGTTGGCGATTTGTCAAGCTGGTGCCTGTTGCTGCCATTGTAACTATGTATACCTCAAAGTTTTCTTAATTGTGTTAAAAAAACAAAAGCTTTCTCTTTGCTAGAGAAATATGCTTCAAAAAACCTTCTTACAGCTTCTGCAGTGAAGAGCGATCTCTGCTTCGTTCACTAACTACCTAGACTGGCTCTGATACCATGTTGGAAAAATTTGATAAATGATAAATGGCATGCTTTCATACCATGTTGGAAATTTTTGAATATTTCGAACCTTGTATGAAAGCATGCCATTTATCATTTAATGCACAGTGGAGTGCAAAAATGAAACACGACTTTGCGGAATCTGTCCTTCTAAAATATCAACAAAAATCATATTTCTTTCCACCTGTTTCAGATTGCAGTTGGAATTAATCTCCAACAGAGCCCACGACTCTGCGCTGGATTACAAACCAAGCAGGATTGGATGCACAAACTGGGAATTACTCTACTAGATTCTTCTTGCAAAGGTGACCTCTTGAATAAGGCTGCTTGTTAGGCATACAAGGATAGCGAAGACCTTGTTGAGAGAGAGCTGGTAAAAATGTACATAAACTTCACAAACGTGGTAACTAGTAAGATATTCTACTATTTCACAGTTCTGTATGCCGCTTGAGTGGCCAATGAATTCGACCCCAAGACCAAAATAATTGCTTAGTGTATCCTCGCCCTGCCCTTCATCCAAACCACGTCGCATGGCTAGTTTTTGGCCTACGGTTTCATGGGGGCTGTTGCAAGCCTCCTGATCTATGCTCTTGGGTTTCTATATCATCCATGGGCGAGGAAGAGGAGCCGCAAGGTTGAGCCCAGGGAATTTGTGAGGTGGAATGAGGAAATTCTAAAATCCTTCGTGAAACCCAAAACGAGTGCAGTTTGGTTCAGCATTCAAGAGATCAAGGCCACCACTGATAATTTCAATGAAACCAATCTCATCGGCCAAGGGGGCTTCGTTACAGTGTACAAGGGAATGCTTCCAGAAAGCTAGTGGTTTTCAGTGAAGAGAATCATAAATTGCACTCCGGAAGGTGACTATGAATTCCTGAATGAAGTGGAGGTCATCAACAACATTACGCACTGGAATCTGGTCATTTTGAGAGGCTGTGGCGTGGCGAGTGACAAGATTGAAGGGCACCAGCGATTTCTGATATACAATTACATGCCCAATGGAACTCTCGATGACCACATCTTTGTAGAAAAATCAAAGGCCCGACCTTTGAGTTGGACACAGCGAAAGAACATAATCCTCTGTGTCACTTATGGGTTGTCTGAGTACCAGTATTATCACACCACATCATCAAATCATCACGACAACATACCACTGTCCTTATAGCAGCCTCTATCCAAATGAAAAATAAGTAAATATAAGTGTTTTAAGTTAAGCTGAGTTGGAATGATATTGTATGATATCAAAGTGTAATAAACTCTGCATGGACCCAGGGAAAATTGTTGCATTTACAGCTCTACTCTCAGTTTTCCTGTTTGATTGAAAATAAGTATAAATACGCGATAAATCAGTATCACTACTTTAAATGGTGTAGAACAAAAAATTTACGGTAATATGTATGTTACGTTGAAGGAGCTTAGTTGTTAATCATAATAGTAGATGGTAATTTAGGTGGAGTGGATGAAATGAGGACTTAGAGCCTACTTAATTAGAATGAGCCACCTCGTACCAAATTGAACCCACTAAAATTTATTACAATTAGAATAAACGACTTCAGTACACCATTGAAATTAGTAAATTTACTACCTTAGTCATGGCTGCTTAATGTAGATAAGCTATTTAATCTTATAAATTTTCGTCAAGGTAAGCATTTATTAGTGATCAGTGATGATAATTCATAACTAGTGATTTTTTATTTATAATAAGTATGATTTTTTTAAAAATCCTATAAAATGAAAAGAAAAACGAAAACAATTATTACTATTATTATGTTATTTATTATTTAACAATTTATTATGTTATTTGGTAATATGAAGGATAACATAACGAAGTTGGTAAGTAATATAATTTTTTAAAAATAAATTTTGTATATAAATATAAGTTAATTTTGAAAAATATTAATAACAAATTATAAAAATTAAAATAACAGTTTATCAATGATAAAGAAAGATAAGGTGTAGGACGAAATAAAATAAAGATGAAATAAGTTTAAGTAATTTTAATTTTTCAATTTAATTGTTTTCTCCTTATAATTATATAATTTTGACTAATATTGGTTTACATATTTTAATACAGTTCCATTATATAATAACAATCAGTTGATATATATTAAACAAAATCAATTAAAAATATTGTTTGAAATGTAAAAATGATAAGCAATATGAAATTTTATCAAATTACATCTTTATAAAATTATAAAACTTTAAATTCAACAACCAAATTTTGAAAATATGTTTTTTTAATTTATTAAAAATATATTTTAATTTTAAATTAAATATGTATAAATGAAAAATAATAATGATAACAATAAATAAATTATTATAATAATTTTTAAAAATATATTTAAGAAATATAAAAATAATGATGATGATGGTTACCGTCTGCTAAGACCAATGCAGTCTATCAGATCTTAATAGGTCAAGGTCGAGGTTAAGAATATTGGAAGAAGAGAAGGGAAATAACCTATAAGTGTTCCAAGATCGCTATAGGTGGGTTGGCTTAATAGGTCAAGAAGATTGGAAGTGTGTTATATGGTAGGGGGTTGAGAGCGAATGTGAATAACAGTGGGGCAGTCTCAAAAGGAAGTGATTTTCATCTTCCACCTAATTAGAATCACAAATCTGACATATTCTATCGTTCCAAGGGGTCTTGGGAATAGACCACTGTCTGGTCTCACTCCAAAGGTCATGGGAATTAGTTATTATTTTAGTGATGTTCATTTTTTTCTTATTGTTGGACAACATAGAGAGATAATTCCAATTTTCAAGGGTGGGGTTGATCACTTCCTTGTAGTACCTTATCTTTCTTTTACCCTCCAACTCCTGATCCTCCGACATATTGTCCTTAAACTTGGAGGTAATAATGTTTTTGATATTATATTTTCTTCCCATACCGAGCTCCTCCCTAATTCCCCAATGGTTGAGCTAGGACTGGGCATCCTTATGCCACCCGCACTTGAGGTGAAGGTTAGTGTTTTGACTACAGTTAGAAGCAATTTTAGGAAGCCTTTTTTATTCCATGTTGTCAAGCTTCTTCTTGTACATCATATATCTAAACATATCCATACTTACAATGGGGGACAAACCAGATTCATTCAAGAGGATAGTATAGGGAGCATTTCCCTTGATCTTAAGGTTGTAGGTTATGAATTGTTTTTGAATAATCTCAATCTTCCTCCATGACTCTTTGGATATACTACAACCCAAAATTCACATTCGTATAAGACAACAGGGATGACAAGGGTCTCAAAGAGGAACCTCTTTTTACTCCAAATGTAAAGATAGACCTTAGAATTGTTTTCATTGAAGGATGCAAAAAGAACTGAAGGATGTAACAGATTTGTGAAGAAAATAAAAAGAAATACAACAAAAATTTGGCTGGAGTGCAAGCGAATTGCAGTAGAGTTTTAGTCATTATTCGTGATAAATTAGGGAAAGCTAGAAGACAACGAGAATATTTGATTACTTTAACAAATAAAGGTGTCTACCAAAGAAAAATAATTTTGCATGGAAGATGTATCCATGTTGAAAGTAATGGAGAAACCTAAACTTAGATTATTTTTATGATGAGGATAGGTTTGGAAAAATAATCTTAGACCTCATATCCTAATATCTAGGGAGTGGTTGAAACCATCCTGTTCGTGTGAAAGCCTATATAATTATGGCTCATCTGACTCAATATTTAGTGCTTATGTGACTGTGTACACTCTCCAGGTTCTCACCTAGAGAGCCATTTCATTTAATTAATATTTAGATGGTTTTTAACATGGTATTGGAGCTTCAGGTCGAAGCTAAGTGGATTTGTGGGAGAGTATGTTGTATTATTTTTTTCACCACTAATAAATAGTGAACGATTGGAGAGACAGCTTGTGGTGAGCATGGAGCACTGGGGCCACAGTGTTCATTGTGTCCCTGCGAAGGCCGAGAAGCAGTGGCGTTGAATCGGTGGAGCAGCCCGTCACAGAGAAGGCCGAGCCTGAAGACAAAAGAG
Organism: Pinus albicaulis; assembly: GCA_034641835.2. Lineage (NCBI taxonomy): Eukaryota > Viridiplantae > Streptophyta > Pinopsida > Pinales > Pinaceae > Pinus > Pinus albicaulis. The sequence goes on from JAXQQM020065987.1 coordinate 7,780, forward strand.
CCTCGTGCGGATCGGATTGGTGGCAGCTGCTGCGAGGCTGGGTTTTGGACGTGGTGTTGGTTCCCTCACGGTCAAGGCTCCAGGTTATAATTTGCTGCGAGGTTGAGGTGGAACGGATCGTATCTGCATGGTGGAGTGTTTTGCAGACACATAGGTAAATCTGAATTTATGGAGCATTAAGGAAATTCGTTAACTCGTATGTCGTGCTTCACATTGGAAGTGTTAGTTAACTCGTATTTTATTTTAAAATTTCATGCGAGTGCTTTGATTTAAGAAGGTTCTTGTCCCTTATGAGAATCACCTTTCAAAAAGGGATTTCTCATACACTCTCATAAAAGACCACGTGAATTAAGTTTCCAAATGGAATTTTTTAAAACATTCTTTTTATGAGTGGAGATTTTTTAATGATTCTTTTCATGAGTGGATTTTTTTAAAAGATTTTTAAAAAGTGTCTTTTGAAAAGTTTTTTAAAAAGGGGATCATTCAAATAGCAACGATCCGGTGTTGTTGTCAGCGTCATCTAGCGGATTTGTCTTGGAAATTTTATTGCTTGAAAAATCATAGAAGTTGCAGGTTGTGGAGATCCCAAAGCCAATTGGGTAAATTTTCTTCTAATTTATTTTATGCCACAACGAAAATGCAAAATTTCTTGTTGATTTGAACCCATCTTTAGAAATATGTTTCATTAAAAATTGTTAATTACATGAATAAGAATTAGACATTGATAGCGTTGCCAGCTTGTTGAGAGGTCGTTTGTTGCTCGTCGCAAGAGCCGAGGGCACTAAGACCTGCGTGGCATAGAAGCCACAATCTACAAGGTTCTACTGTTGAAGAGCTGCCAAAGGGAGGTTTCCTGCCTGCGTAGTAACGGGGTTGTTGGAGCTCGTTAGAGGACCAAGTAGAGCCGAAATCTGTAAACAAGATAAAACGAGAAAAGTTGGACTTTAACAACATGTCTATATTTTTAGATATTTTTGATTCTGATGATGATGATATTTTCATATGGACATTTGGAGGTATTAGCTTGGGTGGTATTTTTGCGTCAGAAGAAATTTCAGAAAAACAATGTGGTTCTACTGATGACCACAAGAAACAAGAGGCACAATATATTGTGCAAGATCATGATATTGAAGAGTCACGAGTTGATCTTCAGGAAGGATGTAAAGAGGAACAAAGTGTTGAATATCAACTGGACGAGCCACATGAAGTTGATTGTGAAGATGTGGCAGAAGAAGACAGAGATGGAAAGAACTTAAATTGTGATGATCTCATGAATATTTCTGTGTGTGCAGATGTTAATAGCAACAAGGAAGAAACAACGAAGATTTAAGAGGAATTAAAGTTTCATGAAGCATGGCTTGAAACACCATGTCTTTATGAAATCAACACAGAAGTTGCATCCATACATGTAACACAGAAGTTGCATCCATACATGTTGAAGAAAACTTTGTGGAAGTTTACATGTGTGACATTGGAAATAGTGAGAGAAAACATTCTCCTATTAAGCCTGTCATAACTTTGAGAAGGGCGAGGATAAGTTTTCAAGAATTCCGTTATTGGGGAAAAAATGATGTGAAGATATATCACTACCTCATGGCGAGGAAGGTGAAGATGAAGCCTCGACTCGGAATGAACAAATATGGACTCACAAGAAAAAAGACCAAAATGAAAACCTCTGTTACCAAGTTTTTCATGTTTTTTATTGTAAGCCTAGTTGAGGCTAGACCAGCAGGCGTATGTTATTGTTCAGTACCATTTCTCCATTAAGGGGGAGTGTTGGAAGTAATGGAGAAACCTAAACTTACATTATTGTTATGATGAGGATAAGTTTGGGAATCGAATCTTAGACTTCATATCCTAATATCGAGGGAGTGGTTGAAACCATTCCATTAGTGTGAAAGCCTATATAATAAAGGCTCATCTGACTCAATAGTCAGTGCTTATGTGAGTGTGTACAGTCTCTAGGTTCTCACCTGGAGAGCCATTTCATTTAATTAATAGATAGATGTTTTTTAACAATTCACACTTCTAGGAGTTACTTTGCACCTCTCAGTACAAAAGCTAGTTATAATTATGTGGTCACTTCTGAGCCTGATTGTATCTGTTTTTTCATATCATACAATAAGATATTTTTTTGTTATTCTATAAAATAAAATAAAATAAAAAAGTACAATTAGGTTCATTTTCGTTATTCTATAAAATAAAAAAAATACAATTGTGTTGCAGCATCTTTCAAGATTTTTTTACAAGTTTACAATAAGAAAACATTTTGTCTTTGCTGAAAGACACTACAGAGAAAAAAAACGTAGCAGAGACATTGACAGAGAAAAAAAAAACTAGCAGAGATGACGTTGGCGTTCATTATCAAAACTATTTGTGGCAAGAAAATTTTCACTATGGAAAACTGATCTAGGATGACGTTCATTATTATAAACGTTTATTGTCTGGAAATTCTATCAGCCGGAAGTTGATCTGGTAAATGGATGTTAGTGTTCATTATCAGAACCAACGTTGATGTTTAACTATTTGTGGTAAGAAAATTTTCCCAGCCAGAACTTGATCTCCTACCCTCTAGTGTGTTACAATAGATAGATGTTTTCTCCTTCTCCATTTACATAGATGAACGATGGCGTTTCATTATTATAACTGTTTATAGTTGGAAAATTTTCTTAGCCAGATATGATGGATGGATGTGTGGTTTTACGACATAGTTTCCACTGGAGAAGGAAATATTTTGCAGCAATTGGGAGATTGATATGGTATTTCTCCAGAAGTGTTTGGGCGTTTAGGTGCAACCTCTGGACAAGGAAATGGTTCACAGTCTTGGAGAGATGATGCATTTAGGGATGCATTAAGTTTCACACCCGTACCTACAAAAACAGTTGGGGCATTGTTGGATGCACTTAGAGATATTGTGAGGATGGATTTTATTGAAATTGGATCAAATCACTCCAATACTTCAATTTTTTGTATTCGAGCATCTAATGGATGGCTGAAGTACTTTAATTTGTATTATGCAATTGATGATTGTGCTTTTTGTATTTTAAAATTGAACGATAGAGTAAGTTGTTGGGTAATTTTTTTTTCTACCACTCAAGTTTAAATAAGTTCAAATATGTTTGACTCTTAACATTACAACGATTCTCAAAGATAATAAAATTCGATAGGTCTTACTCTTAACATTAGAACATGAACACCTCTTACCACTGCACACATGTATACAAATTTTATGCGTAAGTACTTTAATTTGAAAAAAAAAATTAAGTTTTATCATCAAATATATTATTTTATTAAATAATTTATTTTTATATAAATGAATATTATAAATAATAATGAAGAATTTATTATGGAGGAACTTATTAAAATTGTAAAAATCTCAAATCTCTAGGAAATTGGCACAAATTTAAATTTTTAAATTTATTAAAATTCAATGAAGCCTAACAAAATATATAAAACACTAGTACTTGATAAACACGATATTCCCTGAGAACCAACCTAGGCTATCAATTTCAAAAAAAAAAAAGAGTCAACATATTAGAATTTTTCTCAAAATTTAGTAAAAGTAATGGACCATTTTGCTAAAAAAATTTTTATATATAAATCAATGTTATAAATAATAATGAAGAATTTATCATGGAGAAATTTATTAAAATTGGAATAATCTCAAATCCTAGGAAATTGGTGGGCAGTGAGTCATGTGTCAATCTAGCATGTTCCCTTGAGAATCAATCGAAGCCATCAATTAAAAAAAAATAATTCAACATCCACCTTAAGTTGAAATAAGAAGCCTTTTCCAATTAACAAAAATTATAATATTAACAATTAAAATTCTAACAATTGAGAGAAAATAATATTATATTGAGGAGTGTTTACTTTTTTATTAATATTAATCCATTTTAAAATTGTCTTACTTAATGAGGCATCTCAATGAAGCCTTTTAGCTTAGACGGAAGGTGACACTCTTCTAGAAAAATCAAGAGGTATAACAACTACCTACGACTCCCCTTATTGTTGTTGGTTGTGCATGGTAATGGGAGTTAAGGTGGTGGACGAAACAAGTTTTTTTGGGTGTGCAGGGTGGCATTTTGCCTTCGCCATCCATAGTATTTCAAACTGAGATAAGGAGGAGTGTAATTTCACCTGGTTTGGGAGACTCTAGCTTTTACATTGCAACAATTTAGAGCATAAGGATTTGGGTCCTGGGATAATGGATGTCTGCTCAGTGCTCAATCATTGGGTTGGGAATTTATTTTTCAAGGGGAGAGACAGTGCTCGAACTAGGAAATTAAGGTGTCATGGCGACAACTCTCATCAATTTCCAATCCTTTGGTACATTTCCTTCTCCAAGTTGTAAGTTTGTCTCAAATTCTCTACTCTAATGGATTTGCTTGTTTCTTTGGAAGAATAGTAGTGTGTTTCATGGGATTTGTGTTTGTATCTATAGATGGTATCTGAGAAAGATTAGTGGAGAGAGATAGAGACCACCTTTTCTCGTTGTGGTATGAGTTTGTTGAAATGGAACTAAGAAATTTCACCCTGAAGCAGGGCTTTTGATTTAATTTTCCCTTAATTAAATTGGAAGATAAATTGTAATTTCATCTCATGACAACTTGTATTAGTTAACTAAGTCAAAATGAATAAGTTAACTTAGGAAATTCAAGTTGAGGGTCTAAGAAAATGCATGCAGAGTTGTCCCATGATTTAATGGGGTCCAGTTATATTTATTTGTGAGTTGCAATTAGTTAACTCAATTAATTTAGTTAAAATTAGTTTTACTAGTTCTAATTGATCGATGGGCTAGTGATAGGCCAAGTGATTTAAATTTGATTTAATTCATAAGTAGTGATCAATCAATTAATTGATAATTCACTATAAATAATTGTTGCATGTCAATTCTAAGGAAGGGCGAGTTGAGACTGAAGTTAAAGGGATGATAACTATCAGTTGGATGCCTAGGAAGGATTCTAAAATCAACGTAAGCGGTATTCCTATTTAATAGGGATTTAATTCCTTAAGGAATACATTAGAAAGGCAAGCTAAGTAGAGGCTGAGAATTGGCTAAGTATTTGGTTAATTTTGCCTAGATCATAGTGAGACAGTTGGTAGAGTGTGGAAATTTATCTGAGAGAGAAAGAAATATATTGTTTCATGATATTGACTTTATATAATATAAAGATAATGGGGTTTTAGGAATTGTTATTTCTCCAAATACATCGTGTGTTGTGTGATTAATAGTCTCTTTCTCTTACTTGTTATGTGATTGTGTGATCATGTTTTGTTTCCGCAAATTGTAGAAGGATTCAGTATCTTGTTTTAGTACATTATAAGATAATTTTGAATCCTTTTGTTAGATTTTATACATGGTATGAGAGCACTAGGAATAAAAATAAGAAGATAAGAACAAAGTTTGTTTTGATCAAGTTCGAAATTGCAAATTTATTCTTTGGTATCTAGCAACAGATCAAGGTGTCTTTCAATGGCTTGAGACTCGAATATGTAATGGAGGGAAATTCGAATTATATTTCATGGAAGGAAAGGATGGAGGCAGTGCTTGAGGAGAATAGACTGAAGGATTTCATAGATATTTATGTATTGCAACCCGTAGTAGCAGATGTTCAACTTCTTGATGCATGGAAGAAGAATGTAGCAAACGCGAGAAAGATCTTGTTAGAGGGAGTCTGAGACTATATTTTCTCGAGCCTCCACGGGAAGGTGAATCTATATACAACGTGGAAAGCCTTGATAGATATGTATCAAAATAAAAATGACCAGAGGAAGTTGGCACTAAAAGACAAGCTTAAGAAGATCAAAATGGAGAAGAGAGACATGATCCAAAAATACTTGACAAAGTTCACTCAGAGTCGATATGAGCTTGGAAGCATTGGGATCATTGTTTCCTCAGATGATTTGGTGAGCCTAGCTCTTCTAGGTCTTCCCAAGAGATGGCATGGCTACCAGTACTCTATTAATGGGAGGGAGAATCTGTGAGATTGGGAGCGACTATGGTCTAATTTGACACAAGAAGAAATTCGGCGGACTACCATAGGTGGACCCTCATCAATGATTGATGATGAGGAGAACAGTGCCTTGGCTGGAAAGGCAAAGAAAGGAAAAGGGAAGGCGTCCCATTCCAAATCCGAAACCGGAAATTTAGGCAAGAAGCAAGACTTGTCAAAGGTAAATGTTTCAATTGTCATGAGCATGGACACTATGCCAAAAATTCTCTACAAAATAAGAACAAAAAGAAGCCCTCAAGAGGAGCAGCAGGTGAAGCATTGACTTCACAATTCGAGTTAATATTCACCTTCATTACATGCATAGTGTCATTGGTGATGGGATTTGTGTGGTATTTGGATAGTGGAGATTCATTCCACATGACCGACAACAAATAATTCTTCAGTAGATTTGAGGAGAAGGATCTCCAGATGCACATCAGGAGTGTTATAACGGGAGGTATAGTGCTACCGTTATTAGTACAGTTGCCTTTTAGACAGAGTCAGGTAAACCCCTAAGCTATATTTGTTTCCAAAGGGTTCTCTCAAGTGGAGGGGATTGACTATGATGAGACTTATGCGCCAGTCACAAGGTACTCATATATTAGATCCATCCTTGAACACTCAGTGCAGATGGGATGGAAGATACATGAGATGGGTGTAAAGACAACCTTTCTCAATGGAGTTGTTGAGGAAGAAGTGTACATTAATCAGTTGAAAGGTTTTGAGATCTTAGATAGGGAGTCGCATGTGTACATACTCAAGAGAGAATTGTATGGGCTGAAGCAAGCACCTCATGCTTGGTACACCTTGATTGATAACTATTTCACTGGGTTAGGCTTCACCGAGAGTGAAGCGGATGCAAACCTATATCATATTGTGGTCGATGGTAATATTTTGATTATTGTAGTTTATGTTGATGATCTGACACTGACAGATGATGAGAAACTCATAAAGTATTTCAAAGATGACCTTGCAAGAGAATTTGAGATGAGGGACATGGGGCTCTTGCACTATTTCCTTGGATAGGAAATATGGAAAAGAGATAGGGAGCTATTTTTATCTCACAACAATTATGCCAAGGAGATTCTGAGTAAGTTCCACATGGAGGGAAACAAACCCATGGAAACTCCTCTTACAGGAAATTAGAGGAAGAAGGATGTTATTTCAAGCGAAGTAGTGGATGTTGCTATTTACAGGAAACTTGTGGGTTCACTCATGTATTTTTTGAACACATGACCCGACATATGCTATGCAGTTAACTAGCTGATCCAAGCTATGGTTAAGCCAACCAAGTTCTTTTGGAAGGCAGTGCAGCATGTGTTGAGATATATCATGGGCACTACAGAATGTGGATTATGGTACATATGGACAGAGGGAGTGAAGCTTCAAAGCTTCACCAATGCAGATTAGGTAGGGATTCCATCTGACAATAAGAGCATATCCAAAGGCATCTTCAGTATAGGATCAACAACAATTTCTTAGTACAGTAGGAAAAGTGATCAGCTGCACTCATCTCAATAGAGGGAGAGTACATGGTGGCCTGTCAGGCAGTATGTGAGGTCATCTGGGTGAGCAAGATATTATTGGTTTGTTTGGTCAATAGATGGATTCGATGGTAATACATTGTGATAACTAGAGTTTCATCAAACTCTCAACTAATGCAGTATTCCATGATAGGTCCAAGCATATTGATATCTGGTATCACCATCTCAGAGATTTTGTTCAGAGGAAGATTATGTTATTAGAGTACATTCCTATAAAGGAGCAGGATGCAAACATCCTGACGAAGGTGCTAGCAAGAAGAAAATTTGAATTCCACAGAGGCAGGATCGGGGTAGAAAATAACCCCTTTCTTGTTGAGAGGGAGTGTCTAAATGGAACCCCAAAGTGGGGCTTCTGATTTAATTTTCCCTTAATTAAATTGGAAGAGAAATTGTGATTCATCTCATGATAGCTTGTATTATTTAACTAATTCATAATAACTAATTTAGCTTAAGAAATTCGAGTTGAGGGTTTAAGAGTATGCATGTATATTTTGTACGAAATAACACAACGGAAAGCTAAAATCAATCACACACATAGCATAAAAACAAAGACAATATTTAACGTGGTTCACCCAACCAATCTAGGCTACATCCACCAAACAAAGGTATTGGCTTTCTTATTATTCAACAAGAGATTACAACAATATATTTATCACATCTGCTCTTCCTCTTCCTCACCCTCATTCTCATATATTTTTCCTTTATAGGCTTACAATTTATAGATGTAGAGAAGAAACATAATAATAAATTCTATTCCATCCTATCACAACAAAATAGGATATAATATCTCCTCTTAAAGATCTGATGCCATCAAATTAGCAACAAAAAGCTATTGTTAGCATTATCCATGAGATTTTTAGCTAAAATAAAATACAAAATCTCAACAATCTCCACCTTGACAAAAATTAGCCTGATACCTCATTCCTGTTTATTCTTTTCATTTTTTCTGCAAGCCAAGAGAAGCCAGACACCATCGTAGCTTCTCTAATAAAACTGCTTTCATGAACATGTCTGCACTGTTTTCCTTTGTATGCACTTTTTCAAGAGAGACTCCCCATTCAGTGATAACCTGTCTTACAAAATGGTACTTTATAGGTATATGCTTTGATTTACTATGATAGGCTGGATTTTTAGCGAAATGAATTACACTTTGACTATCACAAAATAACTTTATGTTTTCTTACAACCTACCAAACTCACCAAACAAACCTTTCAACCAAGAAGCTTCTTTGCAAGCATGTGAAGCGGTTATGTATTCTGCTTCTGTAGTGGATAAAGCAACATTGTTTTGTAGCTTTGACATCCAGCTAATAGCTCCACCTACAAGAGTAAATACATATCCTGAAGTTGACCTTCTCTTATCCAAATCACCTGCAAAATCGAAACCAACATATCCGCAAAAAAATTCACTACTTCTGTCATAAGTGATACAAAAATCACTTGTGCCTCTTAGATATCAAAGCACCCATTTCACTGCTACCCGGTGTTCTTTCCCTGGATTTTCCATATACCTACGGACAACCCCAATTACATGTGAAATATATGGTCGTGTACAGTCCATCACATACATCAAATTTCCTACTGCATTAACATAAGGTATTCGAGACATATATTCCTTTTCTTCATTTGTATTAGGACATAAACTTGAAGAAATCTTAAAATGTGAAGCTAAAGGGACTGAAACTGGCTTCACATTGTTCATACCAAACCTTAAGAGTATTTTCTCAATATAGTTATATTGTGATAACCACAGCTTACCATTGCTCCTGTCTCTGAAAATATCCATGCCCAAAATCTCTCTTGTTGCTCCTATATCTTTCATATCAAACATCCTAGCCATCCGAGCCTTTAACCTATTGATCTTAGTTATGATTTTTCTTGCTAAAAGAATATCTTCAACATATAATACTAAGATAATGAATATGCCATTACTTTATTTCTTAAAGTGAACACAATGATCATATTCACTTCTTATATAATTTTGACTCATCATGAAAGAATCAAATTTCTTGTACCATTGTCTCGGCGACTGCTTCAGACCATACAATGAATTCTTGAGCCTGCAGACAAATTTCTTGTTGCGATTTTGAACAAACCCTTCAGGTTGTTCCTTATAAATCTCTTCATCTAAATCTCCATGTAAGAAATCAGTCTTAACATCTAGTTGCTGTAATTCTAAATCAAGTAAAGCAACTAATGCTAAGAAAATCCAAATTGAAACAATTTTAACAACTAGTGAAAATATCTCATTAAATTCAATTCCGGCTTTTTGAGAAAAACCTTTCGCAACCATCCTCACTTTGTACCTGTCTTCATTATCATCAACACCCCTTTTCAATTTGTAAACCCATTTACATCCTACAGTTTTTTTTGTATTTAGGAAGTTCTAACAGGTCCCATGTGGCATTCTTGTCTAATGCCTTCATCTCATCCTTCATAGCTTCTTTCCAATTATCACTGCTAGAACCTTCTACAACTTCCTGATAGCATAAAGGTTCATCATCATTAGCGGTTAAAGCAACTGCAGTAACATAATCATCATACCTTTTAGGAGGATTTCTGTTTCTCATGGACCTTCTTAAAGATGTTTTTGGTTCTTCCACAATTTGTTGAATGTTATTATCTGTAGGAACTTCTTCATGATATTCATCTAAAACTTGTTCATCTTTACTATCATCAGTATTTGAACTGGTTTCAAATTGAATATGTTGAAACTTAGGTACATTTTCCCGTTTCAATTTATTATCTATATCTGGATTATCAAGTGAAGATTCATTGAATTTAACATCTCTGTTAAAGATGATCTTGTGAGTAGTAGGATCCCACAACCTGTATCCCTTAATACCATCACCATATCCAACAAAGATATATATTTTTGATTTAGGATCTAATTTAGAAGGCTGATGTTTTGGAATTAGAGCATATGCATCACAACCAAAAACTTTCAGTTTAGAATAATCACAAGGATGACCCTTCCATACATCTTGAGGAATTTTGCATCCTATTGCAGTTAATGGTGATCGATTTATCAAATAACAAGCCATAGATACTGCTTTTGTCCATAATTCCTTCTGCAAATTGGCGTTACTCAGCATACTTCTTGCTCTTTCTAAAACAATCTTGTTCATGTGTTTAGCAACTCCATTTTGCTGAGGAGTATAAGAAGTAGTTCTATGTCTTTCGATCACAACTTCCTTGCAATAATTATCAAATTCCTTTGAAGTAAACTCACCACCATTGTCAGTTATTAAACATTTAATGGTTCTTCCAGTGATATTTTCTACTAATGCTCTAAACCGCTTGAAAATTGTGAATACATTAGACTTTCTTTTTAACATGTAGACCCATACTTTTCTAGAGAAATCATCTATAAAAGATAAAAAATATGATGATCCTCCATATGATGTTGTAGGAGATGAACCCCAAACATCAGAATGGATATAATCAAGGATTCCTTTACTAGTATGTTTTCTAGTTTTAAATTTTTTCTTTCTGTGTTTCCCATATATACAATGTTTGTAGAAATCTAACTTAGAAGATTTTAAACTAGGAAGTAACATATGAACAGATAATAATTTTAATCCTCTTTCGCTTATATGGCCCAACTGTTGATGCCATGGTGAAATAGAATCACTGTCGTTTTCAGATATAGTTGACACATGATCTAACTCTATTCTTCCTTCTAACTGAAAATGATTTCCAATCTTCTTTTCTTTCATTACTAATAATATTCCTTTGTAAATTTTCATTACTCCACCTTGAATAAAAGTTTTATATCCATTTGTGTCTAACACTCCTAGAGAAATAAGATTTTTTCTGAGTTCAGGCACATGTCTTACATCAGTTAAGATTTTATTTGTCCCATCAAACATTTTAATCTATATGCTTCCAATTCCCACAACATTACATGAGACATCAATGCCCATGTAAACTACTTCATCATTAATTGACTTATAAGATTTAAACCATTTTTTATGGATGCACATGTGATTGGATGTACTAGAATCTAATAGCCATTTATGATCAAGATTTGAAAAATTAACTGATAAAACTTCATCACTTATACCTGAACTGGAGGCTGAGCCTGAACCTGTATATGTCGTGTTTGCTTCTTTATTTTTTGTTGAAGAGTCTCATTTGGATGTTTGATGTCTCTTCCAACAGTCCTTCTTCAAATGTCCTGATTTGCCGCAAAACCAGCATTTTAGCTTACTCTTCTTCCCTTTCAATTTTGACCGAGAGTTGTTTTTCTAACTGAAGCGTTTTTCTTTAGATCGTCCTTTAACCATCATTATTTCTGATGTAGAGGTTTCTAAATTTGACCTTTTTCTGGTTTCTTCAGATAGAAAAGCTCCAACAACATCATCAAATTCAAGGGTTTCTGATGAACTAAGACTTATAGAAGTAACAAAATGATCCCATGACTCAGGCAAAGAGCATAATAAAGTTACAGCTTTATCTTCTGAATCAAAATTTACTTCTATGCTATCTAACTGCACCAAAAGTGTATTAAAAGTATTCAAATGATTGGTTATTATTGTACCTTCCTTCATGCTCAAGATGTACAACTGTCTTTTTAGAAGAATCCTATTTTTTAAGGATTAGTCATGTACAGTTTTGCTAGCTTTGTCCATAGACCAGCGACTGTTTTCTCTGACAGGATGTTAAATAAAACATCATCCGCCAAACACAATCATATGCCACTTAGTGCTCTATCATCGATGTCACTCCATTCTTCATCTATCATGGCAAAAGGTTGTTTGGATTTTCCCAAAAGTGCCTTCGCCACACCTTGTTGTACAAGTAAATCGTGCATCTTGACTTTCCATATTTCGAAGTTATTTCTCCCATTAAACTTCTTGATCTGAAATTGAGCACCTAGAGTTTTTGACATCGTTAATTTAACTTCTTCTAACTCACCACATGAAAAAATTTACATAGCACTTTCATTAACATCACATCCAGCGGCTTTTCAACAAATTTTAAGGATACCTTAAATGTGCCATATTATTTGTAAACCAATGAACTGTTTACAACACAGAGATACAACGACGATCTGCCAGGCGTAACAGTACTACAAAAAAGAGGGCATTGATAAAAATATATGAGGATTAAATCAGATTATCCATCACGCATACACAGAGTTTTCAACGCCGGAAGCTGAGGTTTCTTTGGCGTTTGAAATAAGCTCTCACACGACGCTTCTTATGCTAGGCTCTTTAAAAATTCATATTGAACACTCCTTAATCTTGCATAGTGCGGCAAGCTCTCTCATCTCCGAATGTAGGTCAACAGTAGCTCAATAAGAAACTCAAAAACTCTCGGATGACCACGTATATTAATGGCAGCAAGAACCTGAAGCATGTGAAACATCAAGAACCCTCCAACCTCCTGAAATCCTTCAGTCGAATCTCCAGATGAAACACTTGAGAATACACGACCGCAATTGCAATTGTGACCTCTGGTGTTGCACGTTTTGAGATGCTCCTTATAATTCAAGTGTATTGCATACACTTTCGAGCATTTTTCACATGTCCACTGTTTGGTGCTACTGTGTTTTCTGCGAAAAAACTTTTTGATTACCACCAGGTCTCCCAGTGCATGACAAGAATTATGGTGGAGGCACGTTGCTTCTGCTCCTCCTACTAGAAAAATAGATCAACAGAAAATGCAGGTTAAAACGATTTCAAATCTGCCTCCATAGTGGGCTGGCAATCAGCCTTCGCACCTCAAGGGATATCACCACGATGGGATCCTTGAAACCAGCACACTGCATGAAATTATGCCTTCGAATTTCGTTGTCAGCATGAATCACTACAACAGGCAGCTCAACTAGCTCCGACACCAATTGTACGAAATAACACAGTGGAAAACTAAAACCAATCACACACATAGAATAAAAATGAAGACAATATTTAACGTGGTTCACCCAACCAATCTGGGCTACATCCACCAAACAAAGGGATCGACTTTCTTATTATTCAACAGGAGATTACAACTGCAGATTTCTCACATCTTCTCTTCCTCTTCCTCACCCTCATTCTCATATATTTTGCCTCTACAGGCTTACAATTTATATATGTAGAGAAGAAACTGAATAATAAATTCTATTCCATCCTATCACAACAAAATAGGATATAATATCTCCTCTTCAAGATTTGATGCCATCAAATTAGCAACAAACAACTATTTTTTTTATTATCCATGAGAATTTTAGCTAAAATAAAATACAAAATCTCAACATACTTCTCCCATGATTTAAGGGGGTATAGTTATAGTTATTTGTGACTCGTAATTAATTAACTAAATTAGTTGAGTTACAATCAATTTAACTAGTTCTAACTTAGTGATGAGCTAGTGATAGGTTAAGTGAATTAAATCTGATTTAATTCAAAAGTAGTGATCAATGAGTTAATCGATAATTCACTGTAAATAGTTTTTACTAGTCAGTTCTAAGGAAGGCCCAGTTGAGACTAAGGTTAAAGGGATGATAACTATCAGTTGTATAGTTAGAAAACTGTATAGGTCGGTTATAGAACCAGTTGGAGGCCTAGGAAGGATTGTGCAATCAAGACAAGGGATTTTCCTATTTAATAGGGATTTAATTCCTCCAGGAATGTGTGAGAAAGGAAGGCTAAGAATTGGCTAAGTATTTGGTTGATTTTTCCTAGATCAGAATGAGACAATTGGAAAAGTGCAATAATTTCTCTGAGAGAGAAAGCATTGTATTGTTTAATGATATTGAATTTATACAATATATGGATAGCGGGGTTACAGGTAGTATGCTTTCCCCAAATACATCTTGTGTTGTGAGATTGATTGTCTCTTTCTATTACTTGTTATGTGATTGTGCGATCATGTTTTGTTTCCGCAAATTGTAGAAGTATTCAATATCTTGTTTTAGTACATTATAAAATCAATTTGAATCCCGTTGTTAGATTTTCTACAATTTTGTGGTCAAGAGTTATGTTCCTGGTGGTGACCCTTTTGAGGGCTCATCTCCCATAATATTTTGTTGCTACGATGAAAGGGCTATCACTAATTATTCCAAGATTTTTTTGTATAGTGGCTTTCCTTCTTAGAGGGGTTTCATTTTGGTGGAAATTTGGGAGGATTGGGATGATGATCATCGGGGTTGTCCTTTCCTTATTAGTTTTTGTAATTTTTTTATGACCCAAGGGTAGTGAGAATGCTTATCCTCTTATTTACTAATGGCCTTAGTGTGAGTGATAATTCTTATAGTTGAGGAAAATTAGTGGAGGTGGGTTAGCGGGGGCGTAGTCTCAAAAAAATGTTCTCCTTATAGCTCACATCATTATATCTGCATTGGACTTAGAAATACCACCAAGGATCGAAGAATTCAGAGGAACTGACACTAATGTGTTGGGTTTTCGTTTGGAGGAATTTTGATACCCTGGAGGCCATTCAATGAAAATGTGGTTGCACATATAGGGGTGGTGTGCCATAGGGCCATTGAGAATAAAACTGGGTAGAGATTTTGGATTTAGGTGAAGAATTGGATCACCAGGTGTTAAATTTACAAAACCATGTGTTCTATGCTTGATTCACTTTTACTTCAATCTTTATTAGGCCCAATACAAAATAGCAATCACATAAACTTGAAAGTAAAATGCTGATAGAACACAATAATAGATCAATAAAAGATGAGCCAAATATATATTAGATTTACAATTCCTTTTTTCCAACAAATATATGAGAAATTGTGGCATTACAGCAGTCAGCAGGATGCTTCAACCAGCAAAGTCCTTCTCAGTCAGCCAACACTTTCTTGCATCACATCCTTAACCCTCAAAGACAGCTCATCACAAGTCAATGCAATTCAAACCAGGGACTGCAAAAAATTCAACACAGGTAGCTTCAAAAAAGTCAATGCAAAAAACCAGGGCTTTAGTCAAACAGCCCGGAATTCCTCGATTTTAGTGCCTAGCTGCAGGGCCTCCTAAAATCAGAATTTATATAGAATATTGAGGTCAAACAACCAAGTTTTGACCATGGTCAATGCTAGTAAACACTGCAGTAGAAAAACCCTAAACAGATCAGCATAGAGAATAGCAGCAAGCCCTAAACAAATCAGTGCAAAAAATAGCAGCTTTGCTCTACATTTATGAGAATAAAAAGGCCTACAAAGGCTATCGAACCAATCAGATCACAACGAGAGAATGTGTGATGAGATGATGAGAAAATGACCTCCAAGTGTCTCCAATTTATATTCATCAATGAAGGTGTGTGACACATCTCTTAGGCATGTGGGATAAATCTGGCCGACCTTGCACATGTGGAAAATAAATTCAAAATCATTGTTCTGCTCATCTGATCAAGATGATATTTATATTGATATTGCACCTCTCTGAAAGAGTAATCCAAAAAAAATATGACCATCATCATATGAGTAGTGCAATATGGAGTTTGGACCTACATTCCCAATATTAACACTACCTCTCAACTAGGGAGAACTCCATCTGTCCAAAAGTGCCATCCATCATATACGAAACCAAGCATTGTGCGTCATCCAGCCATAAATTTCTTTGTTGGCTCTTTATTTCCGAACAGAAGGTGAATCACAAAGACATCACACACAGCTGACGTAAAGTCAGCTTAGAGGTAAAAACCTCTCTCACACTCAAAAGAGTCTCATACTAACCCGAAGTTAATTTACTGACCTGAAGTCAGTTTAGAGGATAAAACCTCATCTTACTTGATCCTAGATCAAAGTGTTGGACACATGCCATCCTAGACATAGAGAGTATGACAATATTCAATGCGTCCATCCATCTTGCTATTGTCTCTATCCACATTTCCCACCTCCTTGTCCAAATGAGGGGTACATCCCATGAGTTTGAAATTCCATGGGTAGGATGTGTGCGGGGCATAGATCAGAGAGAGGTGAACCAACTCAATGTCATAACGGTAGGGCAGAAGCACAACAAGGTTCAACAAGCCTAGCCCCGTGTGTGCTTATAGCTCTGAGAAGTTATCCCCAAGCCCTCTGGAGCTCCTAGATCTCATAGTCCAACCCAAGAAAGACCCCCAAAATAGGGTATTTCTACAATTCCAAGCTTCTCAGGGAAGGTTAGGAATATGACCTTCCCCAGGGGCTATGTGAGAATAT
The DNA here is from genome assembly GCA_034641835.2 of Pinus albicaulis. NCBI lineage: Eukaryota > Viridiplantae > Streptophyta > Pinopsida > Pinales > Pinaceae > Pinus > Pinus albicaulis. Next base: position 24,450 of record JAXQQM020065987.1, read on the forward strand.
CCGTAACCTGCTCATAAGTTCCTATATGATCGAGCATTACGGTTCCTCGTTGTACCATGTACCAGACAAAGTGGTACCTAATATGATTGGATCTATCATGGAACAAGGGATTCTCAGAAAGAAAAATCCCCCTATGTTATCACAAAGGATAATAGTGGTATCTATCACATGTCCGAACAAATCACTGAAGAAATTTTGCAAGCAAAAAACTTCACAACAGGCCATACACGCTGCAATGTATTCGGCCTCAGCTGTGCTCAAAGCCATAGACTTCTGCTTCCTCCTCATAAAAGATATCGAAGAAGAATCCAAGGTGAAGCAACATCCAAATGTGCTCTTCCAATCCACCACACCGCCAGTCCAATCGGCATCAGTATATCCATGGAGTCTCAAACTCTCGGTAGTGTATCTCAGCCCATGGATGATTCTATTCTAAAGATATTTCAATAGATTCTTGGCACCAATACAGTGAATGTGACGAGGATCGATCATATGTTGACTCAAAGTGTTCACTGCAAAACATACATCTGGACGTGAGTTCACTAAGAACATCAGGGCCCCTACAAGCTGTCAATACTTGATAAGATTTGCTAGCACAGGCCCAACAACGTTTCAAAACAACTTCTTAAATTTGAGTTCCATCGGTGTCCACATAGAATTACATTCCACCATACCAAATCTCTCCAGCAGCTTCATCACATATTTTCCTTGAGAAAGGACAAACTCGCCTAGCCTCTACCAGGCCTTCAAGCCTAGGAAGTAATGCATCAGTCCTAGGTCTTTCATCTCAAATTTAGAAGCTAGCTCCCTCTTACACTGATGAATGAGAGGGTCAACACCTGTGAGGAAGAGATCATCCACATAGAGAACCAAAATGAGAGACCTTTCTCTATCAACCTTAAAATAAAGGTTCAGAGCAACATTACTTCGAATGAAGCCTAGATCCATTAAGTAGCTATCTATCCTCTCGTACCAAGCCCTGAGGGCTTTCTTCAACCCATAGAGGGATTTCTTCAACCTGCATACATGGGTGTCTCTATCTCGGACTTCGAACCCCAGAGGTTGCTCCACATACACCTCTTCCTTTATAGATCCATGTAGAAAAGTGGTCTTCACATCCATCTCATGTAGACTCCATCCTTGCGTAGCAGCAAGGGAAATAATAGATCGGATGGTCGTATAGTGGGCCACAAGTGCAAATATATCCTCATAATCTATGCCTTCTTTTTGAGCTAAGCCTCGAGTAACGAATCTTGCCTTGTAATTTTCAGCACTTCTATCAGATCCATGCTTGATCTTATAGAGCCATTTCGAGGTGACAACAGATTTGTCCTCTCGTCTTGGGACCACTTCCCAGACATCATTTTCTTTGTCTTCCTTGGAGCTAGGAATATTTCTTACTTTCCCAAGGGTAGCATCTTCATAGAAGGTGACATCATGGCATATCTCCACTTCTCTTTGACCAGGCACATAGATTCTATATGCCTTCGAAGTTTCACTGTAACCCACAACCATTCCCTTCTTCCTAGAAGCATCCAGCTTGCTTCTCTTTTCTTTCGACACATGAAACTAAACATGACAACCAAAAACTATAAAATGAGAAGCATCAAGTTTCTTACCAGAGAATACTTCTTCGAGAGTTTTGGAGTACAGAGCGAAATGTGGGCATCTTTCTTTAGCATACACAACAGTGTTCGCACCTTCTCCCCATAGAAACTTTGGAAGAACTTGGTCACATAGCATGGTGCGGGCAGCTTCCACAATGGTCATGTTCTTTCTTTCAGCAACACCATTTTTCTCAGGAGTGTACACAATTGTGGTCTTCCTCTTAATGCCAGCTTCTCTAAAAGAGTCATTAAACTCATTTGACTCATACTCGGTCCCATTGTAAGTAATCAAACCTTTCATTTTCTTCTTCATTTAATTTTCCACCAAGGCCTTGAAGGTATGGAACCATTTGAATGCTTTTTCCTTCTTCATATATATATATATATATATATATATATATATATATATATATATATATATATATATATATATATATATATATATATATATATATATCAAGGTCTTACGGGAGAAGTGATCTGTAAAATTCATGTAACAGGAACATCCTGCCAAGGATGTCACAGGCAACATACCAGATAAGTTAGAAAGTATCAACTGCAAGATATCAATGGTCTTTGTGATACTTGAGGGGAATGGTCCCCTTGTATGCTTCCCTTCGGCACAACCCTTACATATACCTTCATGATCATCTCTCAATTCGGGCATCCCTGTCACCATCTTCCTTGCTTCGGGAAGGGCTTTGTCATGAAGGTGTGCAAACCTCTGGTGCCATAACTCTATTTGAAGAGTTGTATCACATCTCATAGCGCCCAATGGAATTCCTACAACCTGGTAGAGTGTATCAACTCTAAAACTAATAGAAAGAGCTTCCTTGAAGTTCTTCCAAATAAGTACCTTTCCATCAACGAATGCCACCTTGAACCCTTTGTCTTTCATTGTCGAAATGGACACAAGGTTCTTCTTCAAATTAGGTACATACAACACATCTTGTAATTGAATGACTTGACCTTGAGAGAAATGGAGAGTCACGGTCCCTATCCTTTTCACGGGATATGTGGCATTATCTCCAAGGATAATTTCCAGATTAGTATCCTTCTCAACCAAATTAGAAAGGGCTTCTTTATAGCCATTACATCAATCAACTCAAACTTGACTTGATAAAATTTTGACTTTAAGAAAGTGGATGGCCTGCAATTGAAGACACATAATTTCTTCTGAAGTTGCTATCAATAACTATTGTTGATAAGGGTTCTAAGCACACTTCTGAGATAGAGTAGGGTGTCATAGTGACCCTTATATAGCTCCAAGACATAGAGATTCTTATTACCCTTTCAATGCAATCCCAACTTACAACGCTACCCAAAATGGAAATGCAGTCTAGCCTTACAATGTTGCCCAAACCAATAACCTTCCAATGCTGCCTTCTAGCATCATCAAAAAACTTATTGAATAGATCTGATGTAGAATGGAGTGCGACCTACATAGAATACCTTAATTCAGCCTTGTTACCCTTAGGTTATATGCGGCTAGCTAAGGGTTGACTGTGGCAAGGATAAATGACCGAAAATAGGATTGTTGGATACTCAAAATAACGCTTGACTGTGATGCTATAGCAGCTCTGCCCTGCGGCCCATTGATATGAGATGATAGACTATAAAAGGCACACCTAACTTACCTTTGTTACAACATCCTAAAGTGGCCAGAGATCTGCAGCCTTAATCATCATGAAACAGTCCTTAAAACTCCTCAACGCTAATCCAAATATATGTTTCCTTCCTTCGCTAGACCTCTGTATTTAAGAGAAGACAATCTTCTCCTCAAACCCACGCTGGAAGTCTTCTAGACTTTGCCACGATTTCACAGCCCTATTTCACGAATCTTGATCTAGGTGACAGACTTCACTGCTGTTTATCATGACTATATGACCTCTCCAGAGCTGAGACAATAAAATGCTGAAAGATTGTTTCAGGATTGTAGTATTTCATTTTTACAACAATACATCAATGCTCCTGACTGATTTTCAAATCAAATTAGCACTAGGCCTCTTGATTGATTAGGTTAGTATTCCACAGGACTGATGAACTCAGATCACGATGAGATGCCTTTACTCAACCAGGCCAAAGGATAGAAGTTCTTATTCTGACTTGCAAGATTCTTTTATACAATCTTAACTTATACAAGATCATTTAGAGAAAAAATTTCTTGTACGTTATTTCTCATTCCAGCTACATACGTCATGGTCCATTCCTTCACAAAAGAATGCTTGTCAACTATATTACATTCTTCCTTACATGGGCTTGTCGTCACCTAATCTATGATACCATGTTAAATTTAGATAACCATGGTGTTCTATGCTTGATGCACTTTTACTTCAATCTTTCTTAGGCCCAATACAAAATAGCAATCACATAAACTTAAAAGTAAAATTTTGATAGAACACAATAATAGATCAATAGAAGTCAAGCCAAATATAGATCTAATTTACAATTCCTTCTGTCCATCAAAGATATGAGATATTGTGGCGTTATAGTGGTCAACAAGATGCTTCAACCAGCAAAATATTTCTGGGTCATCCAACACTTTCATGTGTCACACCCACAACTGTCAAAGACAGCTAGTCACAAGTCAACGCAAGTAAAACCAGGGACAACGCAGAAAAGTCAATGCAAGCAGCTTCAGAAAAGTCAACATAGAAAACTAGGGCTTCAGTCAAACAATCCAAAATTCATCTCAGCTTTACGGCCTCCTAAAATCGAAATATTTACAGAAGATTGAGGTCAAACGACCAAGGGTTGACCACGGTCAACGCTGGTCAATGCTGCAGCAAAAAATCCTTAAACAGATCACACAGAAAGTAGCAGCAAGCCCTAAACAGATCAATGCAAAAAAAAATAGCTTCACTCCACACGTGTGAGAAGAAAAAGGCCTCCAAAGGCTATCGAACCAATCAGATCACAAAGAGAGAATGTGTGATGAGATGTTGAGAAAATGACCTCCAAGTCTCTCCAATTTATATTCATCAATGAGGGTGTGTGACACATCTCGTAGGCATGTGGAATAAATCTAGCGGACCTTGCACATGTGGAAAATAAATTCAAAATCAATGTTCTGCTCATCCGATCAAGATGATATTTAGATCAATATTGCACCTCTCCGAAAGAGGAATCCAACAAAAATATGACCATCGTCATATGAGTAGTGCAACAGGGGGTTTGGATCTAGTTTCCCAAAATTAAAAATAGGCTATCCATTCTCCAGGAAGAATAAAATTGTCCCCTCCATTTGATTCTTTGAAAACCAACTCCAATAGGTTACTCTGCTCCTAGGACAACACACTCAAGATTGGTATGAAGACAAGAATGAAATTACTAGTTTTATGAATGATGTCTAGAATAATTAGTGGCACGTGATGGAAAAAATGGTATCTTTTCATCGTTACCAAAAAATAACCCGTGAGAGGCCAGATCGTTTGGAAGGCAGAAGGGAACATATGGAGGAACACTTTCATAAGTTTTTTGTTCTCCTTCACTAACATGAAACAACTCGGATAAACTAGTTTCGGGAAACCTCTTATATCAAGGATGAAAATTATATGTATTTTGGTTCTTGGTATCTTCTAGTATTTTTAGGCTATTTTCATGTGGTATTGGTCTCTTAGTTTTAGCTTGTCACTTACAATGTGTTTATGTTATTATCTTTTGTCTAATAAGTCTAGTAGGAACGAAGCAAGAAGTTTTTTTTTTTAACAACTACTCATGATGTATCTTCGACATGAATTAATAGAAAGTTTAGATTTAAAAAATGTATATTTTTTACTTCAAAATAAAATAAGTATAAATTAAATTTTTAATAATGAGTAAAAACAATATTATATCAAGGAGTGATAGGTGTATGGAATGTTTATTAAGAATCTCTTCTAATAACAATTTTTCAGTAACCTTTGTGTTGGAAGACTCAAAGTTCATGATTTATAATAATCTAATAACCTATATTGTCAATGATCTAATAACCTACCCATAATATGTCATGGAATGTTATAAAGAAAATTGAAGGTAATTTCCCTAATTTCACATTTTAAAATATTTTCATATTCTAAGAATTAATACACATTTCCCATCATTTTTTTAGTATTCAAAGAATTAATAATCCTTTACCATAAGAAGAGGGGAATGTCATGGATAAAATCCAATTTTTCATATTATAAGAAATAATAAACCTTCTCTATAACATCAAGTTGCAAATTCTATAAAGAATATCTAGGATATGATACCATGTATGGTTAATCATGGAGGTCATTTGAAACTTGATAAAATGTTTTTCAACGGATAAAGTTTATTAATAAATAAGATGTAAAATATATATAAGGTGTATTTTATTATTTTTTTTCAAAGTTAAGAGAAATGTGAAGTGTAAAGACAAGGAAATACGTAGAGATAATGTTTAAAATCCTTTTAGAATTGATCGAAATCTCACTAATATAGATGGATGTTGGACGTCACGTTCATTATCAGAACTGTTTGTTGTCGAGAAATTTTCATAGCCGAAAACTGACCTCGTAGACGGATGTTGGTGTTCATTATTGTTCTAATTGTTTGTTATCCGAAAATTCTATCCGGAAACTAATCTCGTAGACGGACGTTGGCGTTCATTATCAGATCTGTTTGTGGTTGGGAAACATTGTCAACAAGAAACTGATCTCGTACACTATTGTGTGATTGCATAGAGATTAACGTTTTCTCCGTCGCCATTTACATAGGGACGTGGGCTGAGAAAAATACATAGGGACGCGCGCTGAATTTTTTCTCAGCTGTAAACTGATCTCGTAGGCTTGGATGACGGGCAATTTACTCAACACCGCGTGATTTGCCTGCCAATTTGTTTTTCCTATTTAAAATCACCATCAGTTTTAAATTTCAAATTCCTACCCTATTAGACTGATCTCCTAGATCGACGTTAGACCAATCTCCGTCAGTTTTAGATTTGAAATCCCTATACTTTTTTTTCCAGAGGAAGAAAAACACTGTAGCAAGCTGTAGCAAGGAAACTTACATACATTTCGTTCACAGCTGTAGCAAGCAAGGAAACTTACGTCTTCGTCAATTTTAGATTTGAAATTCCTACCCTCTTAGACTGATCTCCTAGATCGACGTTGGCGTTCATTATCTGGACGTGATTGGCAGATTTGAAATTCCTGAGACTGATCTCCTAGATGGACGTATTCTGAGACTGATCCGGCGGAAATTTTTCTAAGCCGGAATCTGATTTTGTACCCTATAGCGTGTTACGTAGATGGACGCTTTCTCCGTCGCTTTTAGTTAGAGTTAGACGAATGTTGGCGTTCATTATCAAAAATGTTGTTTGCTTCGGGTCTGCACGAAATTTAAAATCGTGTATATAAATACATGATTCCTCTTGCCCTATGAATTTTATTGGTGTGTCTGCAAAAAATTTAAAAGCTTTTCAAAATACATTCTTCGTCTTCGGGTGCGAATGTCACTATTTTTCATTGTATTAATATATCGAGTTTCGGTAAAGGTAACGGAGTGAAAGAAAGTGCATAAATTTTCGAATTTTTAGGCGCATTAAAAATCACATTCAGAGTGCATATATTGTCCATTGAGGTACATTAACATTAAAATCACTGATAAACTTTACACTCTATTGTGAATATCAAACACCCATATTATCGCATGCTTGCTTTGGATGGGCGTTGTCTACAAATTTGCCTGGAAATTATTTTAGTTGGAATTTGGGGATTGTTTTGTTTTTTAAATCTGAACTTTTTTTATTTGGAATTTTTTAAATCTGAATTTTTTTATTTGGAATTTAGGGATTGTTTTGTTTTTTTAAATTTGATCGTATATAGCTTTTTGAAGAGTTTTATTTTTTACTTTTTTCTTTAGAAACGGTTTATATCACCAAAAATTCCAAATTGCCTAAAATATTGGTGTTTGTTATATTCAATTTTCTAAAATTTCTATATTAAAATAATGCTAAATTTTCTTTTATTTTTGTTGAAATATTAAAGTCACCCCGTCGCCTTGGCAAAGGATGAAGAACAAAGTATAAAGGCATCATGAAGAAGAATAGAGATTGAGTTAAAAGATCAGATTGAAGAATGTTGGTGCACCGTATGATGAATTTACCTTGATGGTCATACCCACAAATAAAGCGGTAGAAGAAATTTAATTTGGAGATGGACAGATCCGTCTTGCAGCGGAATGAAGATTTCCTGTAGATCTTTTCTACGGAGGAGCAGACTAAATTAAAAACAGTCGTTTCGGGCTTTAAAGTCCTCAACAACCAGAATGAAGAAAAATAGGCGGAAGTCCTTTTATTTTTGAGTTGGCGGGACAAGTGGTCCCCACCATTTATATGCCAATCGGAATCGGAAAGTAATGATTGGAGCAGTGTCTTGTTGATATGGAGCTGCGAAGCGATGCGATCCAATCGCGATCACAAATCGCAATGAATACATATGATAAGTCAAATGTCTTGCAGATATTCGTGAGGTGCCGAACGTTTTTAATATAAACTAAACATATAACAATCATCCCACAATGGGAGAGGTCTGGTTTCCATAAGACATAAGTGTAACTGTATTGAATCGAATGATTTCAATCGGAAGGTTCAATCGCGGGGATTTGAGTTGGGCGCCTTGATCAAAGTGGATCCGATCGCAGCGAAGGATCTATGGTCGAGTTTCCAATCGCACCAAGTTTGGGCGGATCACAAAGTTTGTCGTCAAGACTTTTGTCGATATTAATGCCGACTATGAGTATCCCCACTTTTATATGTCGCGCCATATAAAGTTTTTATATTTTTGTAATGTTTTCCTATGTATTTTGTTTTTATGTTTTGTGACTGCCGCGCCATATATATAAAGTGAAAAGGCCCGCGTATGTAAGGTATTACAGTATTGTATCGTGAACCGTTGTGTGAGCCCGCAGGCAAGAAGAAAACACAGTAAGAAGAACAGAGAGCACTGCTAGTGCGTTCTTGAAGAAGAGAGACAGAGAGTTGTTTTGTTTAGCACTGCGTCTGAAGCAATCATACATATTTGGTGAATCCGTCACTGTTGAGGAAGAATTTGTAACAGTTGTTTTTAGTTTGTTTAATGAAATAGAAAACATTTCATGTCATCTCTGTCTGCAAATTAAAATTTCTGTTTTAAACATCTCTGTGTTGAAGAGGGGAGTTTATATTCTCTCCACTGTTTGCTTGGAATTTCCCAAAATTCCAACATGGTATCAAAGCTAATCTAGGCTCTTTGAAGATTTCAAAGAAGCTGAAGAAGAAGACCTGTTGCATCGTTTCTCTCCAGCAGCGTGAAAGGATCAACAGAAGTCAAGGTCAGGTATTTCTCAAAGATAATAGTGTTGTTGCTTCGTACTTAAAAGGAGTTTGTTCTTTCAAGAAGGAAAGACAGTTTGTTAAAGTCTGAGTTCAGTTTAAGAAGCAATGGCTAGACCAAGCAATGGCATGAATCTTGGAAGTGTTCAGCTTCCACAGTTTAATGGAAAGAACTATGATTATTGGGCCATTACCATGAGAGCCCTGTTTGTCTCACAAGACTTGTGGGAACTAGTAGAAGATGGTTTCGTAGAACCAGCTGATGAGCAGGCCTTTAATGCCTTAACTCAAGCAGAGAAAGATGTGTTGAAGAGTAATAGGAAGAAAGATGCTAAAGCTCTCTTCTGTTTATATCAAGCTGTAAATGAGAGTGTGTTTCCAAGGATAGCAGCAGCTAAGAAATCCAAGGAGGCATGGGAAACTCTGAAAGTTGCCTATCAAGGTATGGAGAAAGTTAAGACAGCAAAGCTTCAGTTGCTGAGAAGAGATTTTGAAACTCTTTGCATGAAAGAGTCAGACAGTGTTGATACATTCTTTACACATGTAATTGGGATTGTAAATCAGATAAGATCCCATGGAGAAACTCTTGAAGATAGAAGGATTGTGGAGAAACTTTTGAGATGCTTACCCTCAAAGTTTGATGTAATTGTTACCACCATAGAAGAGACCAAAGATCTCTCACAGTTCACAGTGGATGAACTTCATGCCTCACTGATAACTCATGAACAAAGATTGAGAAGAGATGAACACTCATCTCTTGAGCACGCCTTCAAGACCCAGATGCCTTCAGGAAGAGGAAGAGGTCAAAGAAAAGGAAGAGGAAGAGGCAAAAGCCAGAATAGAGGTGGAAGGGACAGCTCCTCACATTCACATGGAAGAAGCAACAGTCAAAGCCAGAGCCATGGCCAATGCAACAGCCAGCAAGGTGGACATCAACACCAACATGCTCAAGGAAAAAGGTATGACAAATCCAATGTCCAGTGTCATTATTGCAAGAAATATGGGCACTATGCCAATGAATGTAGAAAGAAGCAAAATGACATGAAGAATAGGTAGAATGCTAATGTAGCAAAAGAAGAAAAGAACCCAAGTAATGTGTTGTTAGCTTGTAATGTAGCACAAGATAAAGAAGATGATGTCTGGTTCTTAGATTCTGGATGTAGTAATCACATGACTGGCAACAGAGCAATGTTTGCCAATCTTCATGAAGAAGTCAAATCTGAAGTGACCACAGGGACTGATACTAAAATATATGTCAAAGGGAAAGGCAGAGTAAGTATTCGAGCAAGGAATGGGGAGCATAAATTTGTTCCCGATGTGTATTATGTTCCAGGTCTGAAGTGTAATCTTTTGAGCGTTGGGCAGCTCATAAACAAAGGTTACAATGTTATATTCAAAGATGATGTGTGCACCATAAGAGATATTCCTCCAAGTAAGAAAATTATTGCTGAAATACAAATGACCAGCAATAGAATGTTTCCACTCAAGCTCAACATTGACTTGAAGCAAAAAGGAAATAATGTAGCAGCTGTAACTCAAGAAGCCTTCCAGAAGGAAGAGAAAGATGAAAACTGGTTATGGCATTTGAGATTTGGACATCTCAATTTCGGAGGATTAAACTTGCTGCACAGAAAAGGAATGGTAAGAGGTTTACCACTGATTGAAAAGCTTGACAGTCTATGTGAAGGCTGCATCTTGGGAAAGCAACACAGAGAAAATTTTCCTTCAGGGAAAAGCATAAGGGCGAAAGCACCTTTGGATATAATCCACTCAGATTTATGTGGGCCGATGCAAACAGCATCCGTTTCAGGCAGCAATCACATGCTGACCTTCATTGATGATTTCACACGAAAAGTGTGGGTTTATTTTCTAAAATATAAAAGCGAAGTCTTTCAGAAATTTCGTCAATTTAAAGCTCTTGTAGAAAACCAGAGCGGAATGCACATTAAAGTCCTCAGAACTGACAGAGGAGGTGAATATATATTAAAGGAATTCCTGCGTTTTTGAAGAGAGAATGGCATACACAAGCAGTTTACCACAAGGTACATGCCGCAACAGAATGGAGTGGCTGAAAGAAAGAATCGAACCATAATGGAAATGGTGAGAAGCATGCTCAAGGCAAAGCACTTGCCGAATGAATATTGGGCAGAAGCAGCAAACTATGCTGTATACATTTTGAATAGATGCCCTACAAAAGCAGTGATGAACAAAGTTCCAGAAGAAGCGTGGAGTGGCAGAAAACAGGGAGTCACCCACATGAGAGTTTTTGGATGTGTGGCATATGCACATATTCCAGACAAGTTGAGAAAGAAGTTGGATAGTAAGGGGGAGAAGTGTATTTTCCTTGGATATTGTGAAGATTCCAAAGGATACAGATTGTATAACCCATCCACAAAGAAGTTTGTAATTAGCAGAGATGTGCAATTCATCGAAGAGGAAGCGTGGGATGGAAGCATTGAGAAAACAGTCAATGTCAAAAACTGTTTATCTCATGACGAAGATGATGTAGATGTGGTTGAGATTAATAACCCATCCATTGCACAACCTCCAGCAGCGCAAGGCCAGCAAGGGACGCCTCAAGCGGCAGTGAGAACACCCTTGAGAAGAATCGACAGTGGTTCACCGAGCACACCACAAGGAGCAGAATCGAGTGCTTCATCAAGCATGGCTACACCAAATGAAAGAGGAACAAGATTCAGAAGCCTTAGAGAAATCTATGAGCAAGGAGAAGCAAACGAAGGTATGAATTCCTTATTTGCTTTGTATTGTCAAGTTGATGATCCTATTCATTTTGAAAATGCTATTAAAAATAGAAAATGGATAGAAGCTATGGATGATGAAATTAAAGCCATAGAGAAAAATAGAACATGGGAATTGGTAGATTTACCAGAAGGTAAAGAAGTCATTGGAGTTAAATGGGTATACAAGACCAAAAGCAATGCTGAAGGAAAAATAGAAAGACACAAGGCCAGACTTGTTGTCAAAGGATATAAGCAGAAGCAAGGGATTGATTATGAAGAAACTTTTGCACCAGTTGCAAGAATGGAGACGGTAAGAGCAGTGCTGTCCATAGCAGCACAAAATAGATGGAAAGTATATCAAATGGATGTAAAATCTGCATTTTTAAATGGAGTTTTAATGGAAGAGGTATATGTTGAACAACATCTTGGATATGAGAAGAAAGGCCAAGAGCATAAGGTCTGTAAATTGAAGAAAGCTCTTTATGGGCTGAAACAAGCACCAAGAGCATGGTACAGCAGAATAGATTCTTATCTATTGGAGAATGGATTTGAAAAGTGTGAGGGAGAACCCACCCTCTACATCAAAGAAAAGGATGGTAAGTTATTGATTGTTGTTTTATATGTTGATGATTTAATTTTTACAGGTAATGATGATTACCTTGTTGGAAATTTTAAAACAGTCATGAAATATGAATTTGAAATGACTGACATGGGTTTATTAAGATACTTCTTGGGAATAGAAGTGGAGCAAGGTGAGAAAGGAATTTTTATTTCTCAAGCAAAGTATGTGAATCAAGTTTTAGAAATATTCAACATGCAGGAGTGCAAAGCTGCAATTACTCCCACAGTAATGGGTTTGAAGTTGAGTAAGAATGACAGCAGCAAGGATTTCGATCCAAGTTTGTATAAAAGCATAGTTGGCAGCCTCATGTATTTGACTGCAACTAGACCAGATATTATGCATGCTGTTAGTTTGATTTCCAGATTTATGGAGAAGCCAAAAGAAGCACATTGGCAAGCAGCAAAGAGAATTCTGAGGTATGTGAAAGGAACAAAAGGATTTGGTATTTTATATACTACTTCAGAAAATTCAGAATTGGTTGGATACACTGACAGTGATTGGGCTGGAAGTGTAGATGATTGGAAGAGCACTTCTGGTTATGTTTTTCATATGGGTTCAGGAGCCATTTCATGGGCTTCCAAGAAACAGCCTATTGTAGCATTATCTACAGCAGAGGCAGAATATGTGGTAGCTACAGCAGCAGCGTGTCAAGCAATTTGGATGAGAAGAATGTTGAGAAGTCTATGTCAAGAACAGGTAAAAGGGATAGTGATTTATTGTGACAATAGCTCAGCTATTGCATTGTCAAAGAATTCTGTGTTTCATAAAAGAACAAAGCACATAGACACAAAGTATCATTATATCAGAGAATTGGTGAATAATGGTGAAGTTGTTTTACAGCATTGTAAAACAGAGGAACAATATGCAGATATTTTAACTAAACCATTGGAACAGAAGACCTTTGAATTTCTAAGAGAATGCTTGGGTATGATGAATAACGCAGCAGCTGACTTTAAGGGGGAGTGTTGAAATATTAAAGTCACCTGCCGTGCCTTGGGCAGTGACAAGAAGAACAAAGTACAAAGGCAGCCACAGCAACAACAGAGATTGAGTGCGCAACACTATGTATTGAAGAATGTTGGTGAATCCATAAGGATGAATTTAATTCTTGATGGGCCGCAGCCACAACAGCAGAGAAGAAATTTAATTTGGAGATGGACAGATCCGTCTTACAGCGGAATGAAGATTTTAGTAGATCTTTTCTACGGAGGAGCAGACTAAATTAAAAACAGTTGTTTCAGGCTTTAAAGTCTTCAACAACCAGATTGAATGAAATTGTTTTAACAGGCAGAAGTCCTTTTATTTTTGAATTGGCGGACAAGTGGTCCCCACCATTTCTATGCCAATCGGAATCGGAAAGTAATGTTGGAGCAGTGTCTTGTTGATATGGAGCTGCGATGCGATGCGATCCAATCGCGATCGCAAATCGCAATGTACAAATTATAAGTCAAATGTCTTGCAGATGTGGAGTTCCGCAAAAGCGGAACGTTTAATATAAAGGAAACATATAACAATCATCCCCACAGCAGCGGAGGCCCGTGGGTCCACAAGACCACGTGGCAGAAATGTATTGAATCGATTGATTTCAATCGGAAGGTTCAATCGGTGGGATTTTATTGTGCGCCCCGATCAGGGCGGATCCGATCGCAGCGGAAGGATCGATGGTCGAGTTTCCAATCGCAATCGAAAGTTTGGGCAGATCACAAAGTTTGTTGTCAAGACTTTTGTCGATTGTCGATTGCCGACTATGAAAGTGGTCCCCACTTTTATATGTCGCGCCATATAAAGTTTTTATATTTTTGTAATGTTTTCCTATGTATTTTGTTTTTATGTTTTGTGACCGCCGCGCCATATATATAAAGTGAAAAGGCCCGCATATGTAAGGTATTACAGTATTGTATCGTGAACCGCTGTGTGAGCCCGCAGGCAAGAAGAAAACACAGTAAGAAGAATAGAGAGCACTGCTAGTGCGTTCTTGAAGAAGAGAGACAGAGAGTTGTTTTGTTTAGCACTGCGTCTGAAGCAGTCATACATATTTGGTGAATCCCTCACTGTTGAGGAAGAATTTGTAACAGTTGTTTTTAGTTTGTTTAATGAAATAGAAAAAATTTCATGTCATCTCTGTCTGCAAATTAAAATTTCTGTTTTAAACATCTCTGTGTTGAAGAGGGGAGTTTATATTCTCTCCACTGTTTGCTTGGAATTTCCCAAAATTCCAACAATTTTTAAAATAATTGAGATGTTTCAAAACGTATACCAAATCTCAATAATGTGATTAATCTAAAAAATTGTCTATCTAAATTTTATAAACTATTTAGACACTCTTTGGAATAATTTTCATATTAAATGCAAAATAAAACCCACAAAGAGTTCGATGGATCGGTAAACACCAATCTGCGTTTCTCACACCACTTCGGTCGCTGAAGTAAGTCGTCTTGTTACCTCATGTTTATTTTGGTGGCTGCAGTAACTAGTCTCGTCACCTCATGATTATTTTTGTTATTTAGTTAACATTCATTTCAAATTTTAACGTTTGGAAGGGTATGGAACGTTAAACCTGGTCCGTCTGTCTCTCCTCAGTACAGTTAACTCGTAATCTCATGATTAATTTTGTTAACTCTAAATTTGAATAAATAATGACCATAATCTCATGATTAGTTTTGTGGATGAGTTAATGTTCATTTCAAATTTCAACGCGGGAGCATTTGAATAAATGATAAGCCAAGACCGTAGTCATGATAAACTGTAAAACATTCCAGTACTTCCGGGATGGACCATCAAAGTTGTAAAACATTCCAGTACTTCCAGGATGGACCATCAAAGTTCTAAAGCTTTAGACATAATAAACGGTTAAACATTCGAGTACTTGGAGGATGGATCAGCAAAGTTAGTCGACACACTGAAGACTGTGAGAGCGTTTGAGGGATATGATGGAAGGAAGTGTGGTTTTAAGGCACAGCCGCCTCTGGACAAGGAAACGCTTCGCAGTAAGTGGGAGATGGATGTGTTATTTCTCCATAAGCACTTGGGGCTGTTGATTGCAGGTTTGGAGAGTATCTCGAATGAGTTCTCCTCAAATAATTGACCTCTCCCCTAATTTGCAGTAGACCTCTCTCTTAAAATTCACTGAATCCAGATTCTGGACCAAAAAAAGTTGAAACGGACATAAGATGCCGAGGGCATTTCGGTGACATTTGTGGACAAAGAAAATCTGCAATCGAAATAAAGATGCCCAATGCGTTCAGGTGCCAATTATAAAGAAGGTAACGGTTCCCCATTTTGAAATATGATGCCAAAGGCGTTCAGGTGCCAACTCTGAACACGGTAACGGTTCGCAATCTTTAAGAGATGGATACCGTATTTCTCCTCCATAAGCACCGGTTCGCAATCTTCTTTGAGAGATGAACGCCGGATTCGTATGAGAAGTAGTGCGGGGCATTCTGATGCATTCGGAGTTTGGTGGATCTTATTTTATTTTAAATTGGATTGAGTCACTCGTGTGCTTTTTGTTGTGTTGGATTAAATTTAATTTTACTCGTGTTTTTATTATTATTATTGAATTTTAAGTAAGCTAATGGAGTTTTTTTATTATTGAATTTTATGTTTTGTTGCAGTAGATTAATTGGAATTTTAAATGTGGATTTGAATAAGAATATCAAAATAATCATTGATTTTTCCTTTGACGCTTCCCACTAAACTTAAATAACCAATTTTTTAGGCAAAAATAAATTCTATAATATTATTTTTTTATTTACAATGTTTTAAAATAAAATGATTTTATTTTTTAATATATTTTCTATAGTTATAATTAATTATTTGTTCAACAAATTTTATAATATTATAAAATATTTTTTTAGTTTACAATCTTTAAAATCAAATTATTATTTTTTATTCATCTTAATCATTTTTATTTTATTAATATGAATTATAAATTTCCTAGGGTTATATTTAAAAAATAAAAATAGTTTATCTAAAAAAAATAATTATAAATCAAACTTTTAATAATGTGTAAAAAATAATTTTCTTCGGGGTGGTAGCAGCGGTCAAGAGCCTACCTCTACGTCTCCATTGCCGTTTATGACGTTTCTCTGTTTCCGTTTACATCGACAGACGTTGCCGTTCATTATTAGAATTCTTTGAGGTCCAAAAATTCTCAGCCGGAAACAGATATCATAAACAGGTGTTGGCGTTAATTATCGGAATTGTTTGTCATCGGAAAATTTTCTCAGCGTCTGCTCTCTTGTAGACGGACGTTGGCGTTTATTGGTCGGGAAATTTTCTCAGCGGAAAACCGATGTCGCAGAGGAACGTTGATGTTCATTATTATAACCGTTTGTTGTCAAAAAAATTTATTAGCTAGAAGCTGATATGGTAAATTGACGTTGGCGTTCCTTTTCAGAACTGTTTCTGTTTGTGTTCGGGAAATTTTCTCAGCGGAAAACCAATGTCGTAGAGGGACGTTGACGTTAATTATTATAACCGTTTGTTGTCCGGAAATTTTGTCCATCGAAAGACGATCTCGTAAATGGAGGTTGGTGTTCATTATCAGAACTGTTTGTGGTCGAAAAAGTTTCCCAGCGAGAAACTGATCTCTTACAGTGTCACGTGTTACCATGATGGACGTTTTTATGGTCTTCGTATACATAGACGAACATTGGCGTTCATTGTTATAGCTGTTTGTAGTTGGAAATTTTTCTCACCGGATTTTTGTTGATGGACATTGGTGTTCATTATCAGAACTGCTTGTTGACGGGAAATTTTCTCAGTCGGAAAGTGATCTTGTACCTTACACGGGTTCTTGTATACGGACGTGTGTTGTTCATTGTTAGAACTATTTTTGGTCAGAAAATTTTCTCAGCCGGAAAATGATCTACCGATTACATAGATAGTGTATTCCATAGATGGACGATTTTTCTGTTTGCGATAACACTGACCGACGTTGCCGTTCATTATTATAATTGTTTGTGGTCAGAAAAGTTTATGTGTAGGAAACTAATCTCGTAAACGGACGCTGCCGTTCATTATCAAAAATGTTTGTGGTTCAAAAAATTTCTCGGCACGGAACTTCTCTGGTACCGCTACCTGCAGCGTGTTATATAGATGGCTGGTTTCTCCCTTTTCCGTTTAGGGTTCATTATCCGAACAATTTGCTTGGGTAGCAAGTGTGTATACAATAAATTTAAAAACGTATATAAATATAAATACATGCTTCCTCTTACTGTATGAATTTCACTATTTTCTTAGCTAATAGTATGTCAAATCTGGCTACTCACTTGAAATAGAGTGCAAACATTCTCAAATTTTTAGGTGCATTAAAAATCACATTCAAAATAACGTGCATATGCATTAAAAATCACTAATGAACTTCACACTCTGACGGTGGATATCAAACACTAATGCGTTTTGGATAATTTTCATATTAAATACACCAATACATGGCACCATTATGGCTAAGAAAGAGTTCCGCAGTCTACCATCATTTGTCCATAGAGCCGCCGTACTCTACGTTTTATAGAACATGGAGCCGTATTTTGGAAGGTTTTTGGGAATATTTTTCGATCTGATTTTTTTTAGAATTAATCATGAATTATAAATTTAAGTAGTTTAAAATGAAATTAGCTCCACAAACAGTTGGGGCATTGAGGAATGCATTTAAAAATATTATTAGGATGGATTTCGCTGAAATTGGATTAAATTATATATATATATATATATATATATATATATATATATATATATATATATCTTATTTTTTTCATGAGTTTCAGTGTTTTAAATAGTTTTTTTTTGGGTTTAATTTATGGGGAATTAAATATTGAATTTTTTGTAAACTAAAATACTAAATAATAATTCTTTAAAACGCAGAATAAAAACTTAAAAGAATTGAAAAGTAAAAATTAAATTGCCCAGTAAATTTTAAATACTTCCAGCCATTGGTGTTCAAATGATTCGTTGTGTGAAAAACGTTCATTACCAATCTGTTTTGCTGAAACTGCAAACTGTTTCGCTGAAACTCAAATCTGCTTAGCTGAAACTCCAATCTGTTTCGCTGAAACTTTTTAAAATAATATGCACGAACAGAAACCAGCAAGAAAACAAAACCTCCGGTCCACACAAGTCAAACATTTTCACCAACAAAACACGTATATGAATCTTTACGAAAATAACCATAAGCCTGAAGCTTTCCTTCCATTGGTAAACGTTTTCACCAACAAAACACGTATATGAATCTTTACGAAAATAACCATAAGCCTAAAGCTTTCCTTCCATTGGTTGTGATTAGAAATGCGTTTTCTGTTAACTAAATTTACTACGGTAGAAAAAATCTAACAGCAAATAAATGCTTTGTTTCCAACGAAAGGGTAGAAAGACTCTCAGCTTGAGAGCACACACAGTGGAGAAAATCTGAAGGCACTTCCAAGCTCTGCTCACTCTAGCTTGATGGTGTAAAACTGAAGGGGATTGAGTTAGTGAGCTTGGGGACCAAACAGAAATCATTATAGCGTAGCTTCCATCAAGCTTTTGTTGGCTATGTGTCAAATGTTCCACAAATCATGGTAGAAAACTCCAGTGGGATTAATGGACCACTTCAGTAGCTCTCAACAAGAAATTAATTATCTGCAGCTGATTTCAGTAATTTAGGGAAATTACTGCAGTTAGTTTCCATAAATTAAGGAAACAACTAAAAATTAGTTTTCAGAAATTAACACGTTGGGAGAGGCAGCTTTCCAGAAATTAAGCGGTCGTTTCCAGAATTCGAGAGAGCTTAACATTCTCCCACTTGGTCCATACTTCCAATCTTAATGTCTCATCTTCAAACCCATTGATAATCTGTATTAAGTAATAGATACATGAATCATGGCGATAAGTCCTCTAATGACGAGTATTATCTTCCATGTATTACTATGTATTTATTCTTATTAAAATTTATGTGGTAACAATTTCTTAATGAATAAACCCTATGTTTATTCTTGGTCCTACACAGATGAATTCTCTCAAGTCAAATTAAGGTGCACATAAATATGAGAAAAACATCACAGAATTTAAGAATTTCATTAAAATAACATTGTTCATACAATGAGAAACTACATAGTGGAACCAAGTTCCATATTCATTACATGATCCTTGAATTTAAACGGTGGCATGCCCTTAGTCAAAGGATCAGTGAACATCAACTCAGTGCTAATGTGCTCAATGACCACTTTCTTTTCTTTAACACGTTCCCTTGTAGCTAAATACTTAATGTCGATATGTTTATTTCGACTCCCACTTTTGTTGTTCTTAGCCATAAAAACAACAGCTGAATTGTCGCAATATATTCTCAATGGCTTAGAGATAGAAACCATAATTCTAAGCCCAGAAATGAAATTCTTAAGCCATACACCATGTAAAGTAGCCTCAAAACAGGAGACAAACTCGGCTTCCATAGTAGAAGTGGCAATCAAAGTATTCTTGGCACTCCTCCATGATACAGCTCCACCGGCCATCATAAAAATGTATCCTGATGTTGATTTGCGTGAATCAACACATCTAGCAAAGTCAGAATCTCAGTAGCCTATCACTTCCAAATTGTCCGTCCGTCTATACATAAGCATGTAGTCTTTGGTTCCTTGAAGGTACCTCATTACTTTCTTTGCAGCTCTCCAGTGGTCTAAACCTGGATTACTCTGATATCGTCCCAACATTCCCACAACAAATGCAATGTCAGGTCTTGTGCAGACTTGAGCATACATTAGGCTTCCGACAACAGAAGCATATGGAATGTTCTTCATTTGTTCCCTTTCAAAATCGTTCTTCGGGCATTGGTTCAAACTAAACATATCACCCTTCAGAATGGGAGAAAAACTTGGTGAACAATCCTTGATCCGAAATCTCTATAAAATTTTATTAATATAGGTTTCCTGAGACAGACCCAAGATGCCTCGAAATCTGTCTCTATAAATCTTAATGCCAATGACATAATATGCCTCACCCATATCCTTCATATCAAAATTTTTAGAGAGGAATTGTTTCACCTCATGCAACAAACCCTTATCATTGGTTGCTAGCAAAATGTCATCCACATATAAAACAAGAAAACAAATTTTATTCCCACTCACTTTAAGGTATATACATTCATCCATAATGTTTTCTTCAAAACCGAAAGAAGAAATTACATTATGAAATTTCAAATACCATTGACAGGATGCTTGTTTTAATCCGTATAATGACTTCTTGAGCTTGCAAACAAAATGCTCACCATCACTAGAAGAGAATCCTTCAGGTTGTTTCATGTAAACCTCCTTCTCTAGATCTCCATTGAGAAATTTCGTTTTCACATCCATTTGGTGCAACTCCAAGTCAAAATGGGCTACTAATGCCATAATAACGCACAAGGAATCTTTCTTATATACATGAGAGAAAGTCTCCTTGTAATCGATTCCTTCTTTCTGAGTAAATCCCTTTGCAACAAGTCTTGCCTTGTATCTATCAATGTTGCCCAATGAGTCTTTCTTTGTCTTAAAGACCCATTTACATCCAATGGCTTTTGCACCATTTGGAAACTCAACAAGATCCCAAAACTCATTACTCTTCATAGAATTCATCTCTTCCTTCATGGCATCATACCATAATTCTGATTCTTTGCAACTCATGGCTTGTGAAAAAGACTCGGGATCATTTTTGGCTCCAATGTCGTAGTCAGATTCTTGCAGATACACAATATAATCATCAGGAATTTCTGATCTCTTTTGTCTAGTAGATCTTCTTAATGTTGTCCCACCATTTTCCTGAGAAGTATGTGGTTCAACTCGTTGTTCAAAAATTCTTGGCAATTCTTGAACTATCTGATCTACTCAAATGTCGTCAGCAGTTTGTGGAACTTCAGCAATTGGTTGTTCAACACCAATTTGTACTTGAGGGGTGCTGTGAATAATAACCAATCTTTCACTTGAGGTGGAAGGTTGACATTTTGAATGATCCTTCACAGAAACTATGTTTCTGGTTTGATCGCTCCCACTGATCAAGTCATTTTCAAGAAACTTTTCATTTCTTGATTCCACAATCCTAGTGCTGTTAGATGGACAATAAAATCTGTAACCTTTAAACCTTTCAGCATATCCAATGAAATACCCACTAATGGTCCTTGGGTCCATCTTCTTCTCTTGTGGATTATATATTCTCACTTCAGATGGGCATCCCCAAACGCGCATATGTCGCAAACTCGGTTTCCAACCTTTCCATAATTCAAATGGCGTTTTAGAAACAACCTTGGTTGGAACTTGGTTTAATATATACACTGTCCTCTTAAGTGCTTCAGTCCAGAAGAATTTAGGAAGATTGGAGATGTTAAGCATACTCCCCACCATGTCCAATAATGTTCGGTTTCTTCTTTCTGCTACACCATTATGGTCGGGTGAACCAGGCATGGTGTATTGGGCAACAATCCCATGCTCTTGAAGAAATTTTGTGAATGGCCCAGGTGCTTTTCCATCTTCTGTGTATCTACCATAATATTCTCCACTTCTATCTGATCTCACGATCTCAATTTTCTTGCCGCATTGATTCTCTACTTCAGCCTTAAAGATCTTAAAAGCATCTAATGCTTCGCTCTTTTTATGAAGCATGTAGAGATACATATATCGTGAGTAATCATCTATAAAAGAGATGAAGTATCTGTGACCATGTGAGTCCATGTCTGGACTACATATATCAGCATGTATGATCTCTAATATGTCTGAACTCCTATTGGCACCTTTCTTTGACTTGTTGGTCTACTTTCCCTTTATGCAGTCAACACAAGTCTCAAAATCAGTAAAATCCAGAGTATTAAGTACCCCTTCATTTACCAATCTTTTAATTCTTTCTATGGAGATATGACCTAGTCTCTGATGCCATAATTTAGAGGAATTTTCATTAATAACACATCTTTTCATACTAGTGTGAACATGCATTGAATCATAAGTGAAATTGTTTTGTAAATTAATGTAGTAAAGACCATTAGATAGAATACCATTCCCAACATAATCAGATTTATAAAGTAAACTGAATGATGTTTCTAAAATGTTAAAGGAATATCCAAAAAGTATAAGCCTTGAAACTGAAATCAAGTTTCTAGAAAAACTTGGTACATAAAAGGTCTTTATAATTCTATAACATAGCCACTACTTAAAGTTAAATAGAATGTTCCTATAGCCTCCACATGCGAGCCCATCTTGTTTTCTGATAAGATGCTTTTCTCACTTCCCACTGGCTTCCATAGGTTTTGCAAACCCTGCAAGGAATTTGAAATGTAAATTGTTGATCCAGAATCAATCCACCAAGTGTTAATATTGACATTAACCATATTAGATTCATAACAAACAAACAAGATTGGATTACCTTTGTCTACAAGCCATTTCTTAAATTTGGCGCATTCCTTCTTCATGTGTCCCTTATTTTTACAGAAGAAACACTTGGAATCCTTCTTGATATCGGCTTGGGGAGGTATTTTACCTTTCCCTTTCCGATTGGCTTGAGATTTGTCCTTTCCTCGCGTTGTCAGCATTGCACTTTCTCCCATTTCCATCACCAGTCTCTCTTGCTCTTGAACACACATGGTCATAAGTTCATTAATTGACCGTTTATCCTTATGTGTGTTGTATGAGATTTTGAAGGGTCCGTATTGGTGTGAAAGGGTGTTTAGGATGTAGTGCATCAGGAAAGACTGATATTTCAACCTCGAGTTTCTTCAATTGAGCCGCAGTGTCCCTCATATGCATGATGTGCTCGCGCACACATTTTACACTGGTGAGCCTTAGGGATGAGAACTTCATAATTAGGGTGCTTGCTAGTGCCTTGTCTGAAGTGACAAATTAATCATCAATGGCTTTCAGCAAGTATCAGACCTTTTCATGTTGTTCAATGGAACCACGAATACCAGCTGAAATTTTAGTCTTAATGAACGTCATGCTTAAATGATTAGATCGTTCCCATCATTCATAAAATGTGATATCCACTGCAGTGCTGGTATTATTGAGTTCCAGTGGTTCATCTTTCCTAATAGCATAGTCTATGTCCATCCACCCCAAATGAAGGAGAACTTTCTCCTTCCAGATTTTATAGTTATCTCCCTTAAGTTTAGGGGTATCAGTACGAATTTCAGAGAAATTTACAAGTTTTAAAACTGCATAAAATTAAAAAAACACATGCTTATGTTAAAATTGAGGCATAAATAAAAATTTCATGTTTTACCAATGTAAATCATGCTTAAAATTGAATCTAATGACATAAAAATTGTCTGTGGACTAAAATTTTAATTCAAGTAGATTCAATTATTCTTTATGATAGAATTTATCAAATTCTATCTTAGTTTTGAACTTTATGATAAAACTATTAATTCATAACTCCTGTGGGTAAATTATGAATATTTTATCCTAATCAATTATATAAATGTAATAAAAATTCCTGTGGGATAAAATTTATTATATTTTTAAAATATAATTAATTAAAACTAATTTCTAAATACTCTTTATGTGATCCTAATCAATCATAATATATAATTTTATCTAATTAGAGATGTTGTGGCTATTCTCTAATTAATTAAAATCATATGGATCACTAGACATTATTTTCATAAAATCAACTAATAATTTGCATGAATAAAACTACACTATTCGTGCATAATATTTAACCATAGGTCTTGTATACTCATTCATAATAACATGTTTTAATTAAATCTTAAATAATTAAATTCATGCAAACTAATTACGAGCATATTTTCCAATTTGCATATAATTAAACTAAATAAATATTATATGCATAAATTTTCCAAATTGCAATATAAATAAATATTATATGCATAAAAATTGAGCAGACATATTTCCAAATAAATGTTTTAATTCGGAAAATTTTAAAAAATAAAACATTTAGCCAAACTATGTCTATAATTACCAAGGCAGAGATAAAATTGCTCTGATACCAAATGTAAACTAAAATACTAAATAACGATTCTTTAAAATGTGGAATAAAAACTTAAAAGAACCGAAAAGTAAAAATTAAATTGCCCAGTAAATCTTAAATACCTCCAGCCATTGGTGTTGAAATGATTCACTTTGTGAAAAACATTCGTTACCAATATGTTTTGCTGAAACTGAGATCTGTTTTGCTGAAACTGCAAACTGTTTTGCTGAGACTCAAATCTGTTTAGCTGAAACTCCAATTTGTTTCGCTAAAACTTTTTAAAATAATATGCACGAATAGAAACCAGCAAGAAAACAAAAACTCCAGTCCACACAAGCCAAACATTTTCACCAACAAAACACGTATATGAACCTTTACGAAAATAACCATAAGCCTAAAGCTTTCCTTCCACTGGCTGTGATTAGAAATGCGTTTTCTGTTAACTAAATTTACTACGGTAGAAAAAATCTAACAACAAATAAATGCTCTGTTTCCAACAAAAGGGTAGAAAGACTCTTAGCTTGAGAGCACACACAGTGGAGAAAATCTGAAGGCACTTCCAAGCTCTGCTCACCCTCGCTTGATGGTGTAAAACTGAAGGGGATTGAGTTAGTGAGCTTGGGGACCAAACATAAATCATTATAGCCTAGCTTCCATCAAGATTCTGTTGGCTATGTGTCAAATGTTCCACAGATCATGGTAGAGAACTCTAGTGGGATTAATGGACCACTTCAGTAGCTCCCAACAAGAAATTAATTATCTGCAGTTGATTTCAGTAATTTAGGGAAATAACTGCAGTTAGTTTCCATAAATTAAGGAAACAACTGCAAAATGGTTTTCAGAAATTAACATGTTGGGAGAGGCAGCTTTCTAGAAATTAAGCGGCTGTTTCCAGAATTCGAGAGAGCTTAACATTTTTTGCTTTATATGATAATCATTAATTTAATTGCACTTATTAATTTTTTAAATTGTATTTTTGAATTTAATAATATATTGATATTCGTAAAAAAATTATAATTATATTTATATTTCTAAATTAAATCAAAAAAATGAGAAGTATTGTGAATGTTTATTAAAAATCTCTTCTCATAAAAAAATTTCAGTAATTTTGGTATTGAAAGACTCAAAGCTCATCATTACCAATAATTTAATAACTTTTATTTCTTCCAGTATAGTAATATGCTTTAGAATGTTGTTAATTTCCCTGGTCTCACATTTTTATTTTGTAAGAATTAATACACCTTTTCATATTCTAAAAATTAAAAAAAATTAAAAAAACATTTCATATTATGAAAAATTAACCTTTTTTATATATTTTTCCATTTTTTCTATTAATTTATATTTTATTTGTTGAAATTTGTGATCATTCATATATATATATATATATATATATATATATATATATATATATATATATATATATATATATATATATATATATATATATTTGATGATGATGATGATTAACGTCCACTAAGACCATTGGGGTCTATCGGACCTTAAGGGAAAAAAAAGAAGGTAAAAGAATTTAATTCTTTAAAATCTTATTTTTACAATAAAAAAGAAAGGAAAGAAGGACTCTGAGATCACTACACATGTTAGGGAAATGAAAGAGAATGTGAGTAAGAGATGGGAAATCTAAAATGAAGTGTTTTTCATCTTCCACCCTCTTAGTATCGCAAAGTTGACAAATTATATCATCTCAGTGAGTCTTGAGAGTACACCACCACCTAGTTTCAATTTGAAGCTCATGAGAATTAGTTCTTATCCTGACAATTTTCATTTTCTTCTTAGTGTTGGTAAAAAAAGAGAGACAATTCTAGTCATCAAGGGTGGGGTTGATCACTTCCTTATAGTATCTTACCTTCTTTTTACCCTCCATCTCCTTATCATTCAACAATTTATCATTAAATTTGGAGGTAATAATATCTGTGACACTATCCTTGCTTCTCATGATGATCTTCTCCTTTATCCCCTAGTGGTTGAGCAAAGAATGGACATCCTCGTTTCACCTACACTTGAAGAAAAGGCGGGAGTTTTGACTAAAGTTAGAAGCAATCTTGGGAAGCCTCTTGGATTCCATGTTGTAAAGCTTCTTCTTATACATCACATACCTAAATATAGTCGTGCTTTCAATGGGGGAAAGGCCAACTTCGATCAAGAGGATAGGATAAGGAGTATTTCCCTTGATCTTGAAGTTGTAGGTTATGAATTTCTTTTGAACCATCTCAATATTTCTCCACGACTCTCTGGATATACTGTAACCCCAAAATTCACATCTATGTAAGACAATAGGGGTGACGAGAGTTTCAAGAGGAACCTTTTTTTACTCAAAATACAAAGATCAACTGAGTTAGAATTTTTTTCAAGCTCATAATAAGCTTTCCAACCTCCAATAATCATTTTCTCAATGTTATAATTTCAATTGAGCTAATGAGGAATGTTTAAACCCAAATATTTATAAGAAGAAACCTACTCTAAGCAATGGATATCATAGACAAAATTACCATGGGTGATGTTTTTGGATTTAATTATCATGACTTTAGTCTTGTCAGTATTAACTGTCATACCCATCTTGGAGCTGTAACCATGAAGAGTCTTAAGTTCTTTGTCTAGGCCATCATGGCCTTCCGCAAGAAGAATGATATCATTAGCATAAAGGAGAATATTAATGATTAAACCAGCAAACTCAGTGCCCTTGCAACTCGTAGTTTTGAAAACACTCCTCTATCTTCTCGATGTAAATGCCAAAAATGGCAGGGGATAGGGGACACACCCTTTCTTAACCATGATATTTCATTAAATATCTTTATACCACCCTTTGTTGGTCTTAAGCTTGGAAACAATAGTCTCATTGAGGTGAATCAAAACAATCCTCAAATTAGGAGGAACCATAATCTCTTTAATTGTTTTCCAAATCTCATCCCAAGGAACAATTTCAGAAGATTCTCTAAATTCCATAAAACAATAGAAGAGAGTGACTTTACTATTGTAACATTCCTCAGCAATGATCCTAAGAGTGACAAGATGGTCGATAGTCGAGTGATGACTCCTAAAAACAACTTTCCCTTTAGCTCTTTTACCATGGATTTCAAGCCAAAGGCTAATCTTCTTTTCCAAAATGAGGTCATGTAGTTTGGCCAGGGTGTGGTTAATCATAATGGTCCTGTAGTTTGAGGGAAAATTTGTGTCTCCATTTTTAACGATAGGAACAATAAGGTTATGCTTCCAAGGATTAGGGAAGCCATTGTTTACTACCAAATTGAGGATCTCGTGGAGATGAGAAATGAGGATAGACCTTCCCATTTTAAAGATATCAGCTTGGTATCATCCAATATCTTTAATTTTCCCATTAGCGAGATAATTAATCCTAGACTCAACGTCTTCCAGAGAAAATATATCTTCATTAATAGGAGTATTTAAGAAGGTTCCCATGGTGTCTGAAGAGTCATACAACTCACTAATCATGGAGTTCATTTGAAACTTGGTGAAATGTATGGCTAATCATGGACATCATTTCAAGCTTAGTGAAATTCCCGTCAATGGGTAAAGTTCATTAATAAATAAGATATGAAATGTATTAAAATGTTGACTTTTTTTTTAATCAAAGGTAAGAGAAATGTAGAAAGTTTAAAGACTAGGGATAATGTTTAAATTCCCCTGAAAATTTATCCAAATTTCACTTCTACCAACAATAATCAAAATTCCCATAAGAATGTAGTGCAAAGAGCATGTCGCACCCATCTCCTACCTCTAGCTCACCTTATAAGATACAAGGGATAAATACTCACATGCATTGCATACATAGGGTGCATCCACTTAATTCACTTGTGTTCGCAAGGTGGCGAGCACATGGCCCCAAGATGACTATCTCCTCGATCCTCACCCCATTGGGGCCAAGAAAAAAACATTTTAAATGATCGATTAAAATATTTTCTCTATAAATAACTCAATTAAAGGTGATAAATTATCCATATCCCTTAATAGTGAGGGTATGATTATCCCAACACTTTTAATGAAGGGTAATTATTTATTTTAAAGAGAGCAGTCTTTTGGTTATTCTAGAGTTCCTTTAGATATTTTGAAATAATTCTTTCAAATATATAAATATAAATATATATATATATATATATATATATATATATATATATATATATATATATATATATATATATATATATATATATATATATATATATATATATACTACAAAATTTCTAGAGTAAGATAGATCGTAATGTGGCTACCTTTAATTTTTAGCAAGATTTGCAAATCCTTTACTTCAATCATTCATAAACTAGGTGTTCTTAAGAAAATTTGTTTTATCAATTCCAAGAGAATGATTGTTGAGAAACCTCTTACATTTTCCAATCATCATGAAACTCAAATCCATTTTAGTAAAGTAAAATCTAGCATAAGCCATGGCAAGTGATTCAGACCCATATATCCTTGCTAATAGTTGAGGATAGTGTCCATTATACGTATTATAAAGAAAGCACATTCTATCACTCATACTCTCTTCACTCCAAACCTAATTCTTTTTTTGTGTTTTTAGAATGTCTGTGATAAACTTGATCATCATCATAATATTATCTCAACATATATGAATTTAATAAGATGTTTCATTATTAACAAGATTGTCTCCAATTAGATTCTTCTTCATTCCTCATATATTAATAAATCAAATTTATAAATATTTTTTTAACATTAAAAAAAATAATAATAAAATTTTCATAATAATATTTATGAACCTAACACTTTAACGTTTTTAATTGAAAAAATATATTTGTTATAAAACCACTAAATACATTTCCCATTGGAATTTTTTTTAACAAAACTTCCTTCCCGCGCTTATCTAACAAGGGATTCTTACTATGTGATCAAATTTAACACATTGCCTTCAACACAATGTTAAAAGTTGGATAACCCATGAACAACATTGAAAAGAGAAAGGAAGTATAAAGAGAACCATGTCACTCTAAAGAATTTGAGAAACCTCTAAATAAGACTTTTGGTTTCTATTCTTCATTACTAAATACATCTTTATTAAAAAGGAACAAATTGAAATGAAAATCAATTACTTTTGAGCCTCTTAAGCCTCTAATCAAAAGACAATGAATTATGATGGATTGTTAATTATTTTAGGGGACACACCCTTGCTTAACCCCGATATTGCATTTAATATCTTTAGACCACCGTTCGTTGGTCTTAAGCTTGGAAGCAACAGTCTCGTAGAGGAGAATCACAACAATCCTCAACTCAGGAGGAACCATAATATCTTTAATTATTTTCCAAATATTATCTCGAGGAACAATGTCAGAAGATTGTCTACAGTCCATAAAAAAACAGAAGAGAATGACTTTACTATTGCAAAATTCCTTAGTAATGGTCCTGAGAGTGACAAGATGGTCGTTATACACAAATAAATAATGGAATTTATTTTTAGAGAACTAAAAACATTGACATCATGAATGGCTAATAAAATAAACCAATGTACAATTGCAATTCACAAAATATGGTGTCACAAAAGCATGTATTTTTTATTTTGACAATATTGAGAGGTAGATATAAATACTAATAGAAGTTGACTTCAGCAATTGTAAGTTCAAAAAAAAGCAAGTGTCATTGTATGAATAATGGCAATATTGAAATCTTCTGGTATTGCAATTTTCACAAACTAAAATGAAGAAGAACTATCAGCATTTGATGCATGTGTACCACTCATTGTTGCATTTGTATTGCTAAGCAAATTAGATATGCTTTTTCTTAATCTCCTAGAAGCAACTGGACTTTCCCCCAAATCATTTCTAATGCTCTCCAATACCATTACCACATCTCTCATAGTTGGTCGTTCACTAGGTGAATCTTTTGAACAAAGCAAACCAATCCGTATAAGAGAAATTATGCAATTGAATACATTATTTTCTTTAAATTCATCTCCTTCCACCTCCCTAAGAAGGTTGTTGTCAATTACTTCCTTAACTCTGCTTGGAAAGGCTAGATTTACCCACTTGTGCAAGTTCAGGTCTCCAGAAAACATATCATTAGTTGGTTGTTTCCTCGTAAGCATTTCCAATAACAAAATTCCATAGCTGTAAATATCTCCTTTGGTAGACACTGGCTCACCGAATCCATACTCTGCATTCAAGATAAAATTCATCAAACTTTACTCTATTGATCCATACAAAAATGTTGAGGAGACATTTAGAAACAAGTAAACATTTAACATTTTAAATGTCATACCTGGTGCAATATAGCCCACAGATCCTTTCAAAACAAGTGTTGAAGTGAGTGACTTAGTAGAGGTTTCTTCAATTAATCTTGCAATACCAAAATCTGTGACATGCCCTGACATATCTTCATCAATAAGCACATTATTTGGTTTTAAATCACAATGCACTACCTGCACAAAAGAATCATGATGAAGATATTCAATGGCATGGGCCACATCTATTGCAATTTCCAATCTTGTTTTCAGTCCCATTTCACATGTATCTTCACCATTGTTGTCATTTGTATTGGGATACAAATGCTTCTCTAGACTTCCATTAGACATAAATTCGAACACTAATCCTTTGAAATCAATGTTGCAACATGAGGTTATTATTTTCACCAAATTTCTATGTCGAACCTTTTGCAGGACACTACATTCTGCTCTAAAACTCTTTTCAACCTTGTCTTTCAGCATCTGGAAAACTTTCACAGCAACAAGTGTGCCATCACTCAAAATTCCTTTATAAACTGAACCAAAATTCCCTGTTCCCAACAAGCTGGCCTTGGCAAATCCATTAGTTGCTATGTGAAGCTCTTGATATGAGATCCTTTTGTGTTGTAACTTTTGCAATATGGCTTGTGAGGAATCAAATTTTTTCATGTGCATATTCCTTTTCCAAACATATCCCAAAAGTAAACAACATAGTATAAAAGCAGTAGCTCCACTCACTGGCAGTATCACTCTTTTCACAAGTGAAAAGTTACCACTTGGTATTTGGCATGTAGGTAATTGAAATGCTTGTGGTCCACAAAGGCTAGGATTTCCAATTAAGGACGTGGCAACTGTTCTATTTGCAAAAAGCCCCCCTTCTGGAATTTCCCCCGTGAGATTATTGAAAGACAAATTCAAACTTTGAAGCATTTTCAACTTCTTGAGAGTGACAATTGGTATTACACCTGATAAGGAGTTTAAGGAGAGATCTAAGTTTGTAAGACTTTGTAAACTTCCCAGTGTATCTGGAATAGACCCTTGGAAGGTATTATGAGATAAATTCAATAATTGTAGTTCACTGCAACTTCCAAGTGTAGCAGGGAGTTCCCCAGTTAATTGATTGACAGAAATGTCTATAGCTTGAGCCATTGCAACTTTACCAATCTCCATGGGCAAGGAACCTTCTAATAAATTCCAAGACAAATTCAAATAGAATTGTAGATTAGAAAGTTTCCCAATTTCATGTGGTATACATCCAGAGAGCCTATTGTGAGATAGGTCAAGCAATTCCAAATTTACACAATCTACTAAGTTGGAAGGTATGCTCCCTGATAACTTGTTGTGATGAAAATGGAGTCTTCTTAGTTGTTTAAGGCGTGAAAAGGAATTTGGTATATTTCCAGAGAGACTATTACCACTAATGTCTAGGAGACCAAGGTGGTGCAAGCTTCCAAAATCATCAGGGATGTTCCCTTCTAATTTATTGTTACTTAAATACAATCTTTCTATATATTCAAGATTTCCTAATCGTGGAACATTACCATTTAGAAAATTTTCACTTAAATTCAACAAGGTTAGGCGGCTAAGATTGCCTATTTGTGGAGGAATGTTTCCTTGTATTTTATTATTTGATAATGATAACTCAGACAAACTAGTAGAAAGTCTACCTATGGTAAGTGGCAAAACACCACTTAATTTATTGTTGTCTAACCATAATTCCTTTAACTGAGAACAATTAGTAAGAGTTGTAACAAAAGACATACTAGTATCATTGCCACTGTGAAGTTGATTGTTATTCAAGAATAACCCTTCCAGAAAAGATAACTTACCCAACTCTATAGGAACCGTCCCACTCAACTTGTTATGGTTTAAAGAGAGTTCTACTAGATTAGAAAAGTTTCCAATAAACTTTGGGATCTCTCCACTAAGTTGATTACCCCCTAAACTGAGAAGTTCCAAGTTAAACATATTTGACAAAGATGTAGGTATGGAACCCGACAAACTATTTAACTGAAGAAAAAGTATTTTCATACGGGTGAGCCGACCCAATTCTTGTGGAATAGGACCAGTGAGACTGTTTAAATCCAAAGCCAATTGACTCAACGATGAAAGATTTCCCAGGGAAGAAGGAATGGTACCTGTGAGGTCGTTGCGTCCCAAGTCAAGCTCCTCCAAATTTAGTAGGGAACTCAACTCCCTCGGGATATGTCCAGTCAGATGGTTGACGAAGAGCACAATGGAAGTCAAATTTTTGCAGCTGCTGAGTTGACTCGGAATGGGACCGGTGAGACTGTTGTGTCCCAAATCCAAGGAAATCAACGATGAAAGGTTTCCCAAGGAAGAGGGAATGGTACCGGTCAGACTGTTGTATTCCAAAGACAAGTGAATCAATGATGAAAAGTTTCCCAAGGAAGAGGGAATGGTACCTGTCAAGTCGTTGACTCCCAAGTAAAGCTGTTGCAAATGTGGGAGGGAACCCAACTCCCTCGGGATATTTCCGGTCAGGTTGTTGAAGGAGAGCGCCAAGAAAGTCATATTTCTGCAACTGCAGAGTTGAGTTGGGATATTTCCTTCCAAGGCATTGTTGTCCAACCAGAGCTCTCTCAAACGGAAGAGGCGTCCCAATTGAGGCGGGATATGACCAGTGAGATAATTGCCTGAGAGATTGAGAATGCGGAGAAACGACAAATTGCCGAGCGATGGAGAAATGGAACCGCGCATACCCATCACAGTGAGTTTGAGGGAGGCTACTCTGTCTGGGTGACGGCGGTTGCAGGTGACGCCAGTCCAGTTGCACAAGGGGTTGGCGGGATTCCAATCTGCGAGGGAATGATGTGGATCGCTGGTAATGAGTTCTTTGAATGCTACCAGGGATTGGTGATCGTTGTGAAATGAGTGGGCAGGGGTCAAGGAAAACATGAGGGGGAGGAGAAAAGCAAAACAAAGAGAGCCCATGGTGGTTGCAATCACAGCAAAGCAGAGGGGGCGAGAATTGCAGTGGGGATTGGCATGGTTGGAGAAGTATTTATAAAGGGGAAAAAGAGAGAAACCGCGTGTTTCAGCGTCGTGAAGAAGACGTAGTACTGTGAAAAAGTCTTCCAGTTTTGCCGAGAAAAATGGTTTCCAAAGTTTTCGTTGAAACATATTAACGCTCATCAGTCAAAAAGTTTTCCACGCTGCGGTGTTTTCGTGTGAAGACTACAAATTATAAAGTGGAAGAAAATTGGTTTGCGGTGTTTTCGTGTGGAGAAGTATTTATAAAGGGGAAAAAGAGAGAAACCGCGTGTTTCAGCGTCCTGAAGACGTAGTACTGTGAAAAAGTCTTCCAGTTTTGCCGGGAAAAATGGTTTCCAAAGTTTTCGTTGAAACATATTAACGCTCATTAGTCAAAAAGTTTTCCACGCTGCGGTGTTTTCGTGTGAAGACTACAAATTATAAAGTGGAAGAAAATTGGTTTGCGGTGTTTTCGTGTGAAGACTACAAATTATAAAGTGGAGGAAAATTGGTTTGCGATGTTTTCGTGTGAAGACTACAAATTATAAAGTGATTTACCATATAACTTGTGTGAGTGGTTAACCATACAACTTGATTTTGACATCTTTCTTACATGCGGATTATATTTTTTTGTTTCACAGTGAGATGGTTTGAAAGTTATATCCCATTTACATCTCAATCAATATAATTTCTAAATATTATTTTTAAAACTTAAACAAGTTTAGATCCATCTTAATTCTGGATCTATGAAGCGTTGAGAGATTAAATTTTTCGAAATGCAAACTTCTTTTTTGAGTGCAAAACTTGAGGAAAAGTTTACACCTCGAGAGATTTCTCTTAGTGCAAAAATTGTGTAAATGATTACACTTCGAGAGATTTGATCCCTTTCGGTGTTTGATAGATCTAGAGCCAAGATGGATCTAGGTTGGTTTTAGTCGTGTGCGACCAGGGAAAATACATCGAACATATGATTAATTTTATCAATAATAAGTAAAATCTAATATTAACATAATTATTTTAAATATGCTAAATTTGTCTCGAATGTATCTCGTTATTTTAATTTTAAATTTGCTTAGTTACCTCACTGTGTTGAGATGATAAATATTGTTAATAACTTTAATGATTAAATAAAAAAATTAATGCAAAGTGACAACATAATAGTGTTGAATGATAGAAAATGTGAATAACAAGAATGTAGTCAATTACAAATAGTCTTTATTGTGATCAATCTCAAACTATTTTCTTGTACTATACTCACTGACACACTTGTTAGTTTTGTCGTCTTTTCATATCAATTATATGAAAAGGACAGTTGAAATCCTAAACCATTTAAATCTTTAACTTGAGTTGTTGTAGAACATTGTCAAAAATCAATGTACATTGTCAATATTTTTTTTAGCTTACACTGAAATCAATGCACATTGTTAATTCAATCACTTTAAAACTAATGTACCATCATACTTCCAATTACATCAAATCAGAAATCAACATTTACAATAAAATCAATGCATCCAATGCAAGCAATCAAATAAGATTAGTCGTAATCTAAAAAACCCACAGAATAACTCAGAAATTCTGGTAAGATTATGAAAAATTCCAGCAAAGATTTTTGAAAATCTGGGTTATGGTAGTTAAACTTTAGTATTTTGGGTACCATAAGGGTTTTTTATGGTGCTGAATCCATTTCCACCATCAAAAATTCAATTCAAACACTTCAACTACCTGATTTTTTTTAAAAAAATTACTGGATTCCAACAAAAAATTGTCGTTCGAGCTATTCTGTTGCGTGGGTAGACAACTCCATAGGATTATAAAACAACATCTACACTGAAATCAATGCCTC
Organism: Pinus albicaulis; assembly: GCA_034641835.2. NCBI lineage: Eukaryota > Viridiplantae > Streptophyta > Pinopsida > Pinales > Pinaceae > Pinus > Pinus albicaulis. The sequence continues at coordinate 59,696 of JAXQQM020065987.1, forward strand.
TAATGTAAGTAATCAAATTGGATTACAAATCAACATCTTCAATTAAATCATTTCATCTAGTGAAAGTAAGAAAATAGGAGTAGAACCAACATCTACACTGAAATCAATGCATCTAGTGCAAGCAATCAAATAGGATTAGAAATCACCATCTACACTGAAATCAATACATTTAGTGCAATCAAATATAATTAGAAATCATTATCTACCCTGAAATCAACGTATCTAACGCAAGCCATCAAATAAGATTAGAAAACAAAATCTATACTGAAATCAATGCATCTAATGCAAATCAAATAAGATTGGAAATCAACATCTACACTTAAAGAAATGCATCTGGTGCGAGTAAGAAAATAGGATTAAAAACCAACATCTACATTAAAATCAATGCATCTGGTGCGAGTAATCAAATAGGATTAGAAACCAACATCTACACTGAAATCAATGCATCTAGTGCAAACAATGAAATAGATTAAGAAATCACCATATACACTAAAATCAATGCATTTAGTGCAAGCAATCAAATAGGATTAGAAATCATCTACATTGAAATTGATGCATCTAGTGCAAGCAATTAAATATAATTAGAAATCAACATCTACATTGAAATTAATGCATCTAGTGCAAGTAATCAAATAGGATTAGAAATCACCATCTACACTGACATCAATGCATTTAGTGCAAACAATCAAATAGGATTAGAAATCATCTATATTGAAATCAATGCATCTAGTGCAAGTAATAAAATATCATTAGAAATCAACATCTACATTAAAATCAATGCATCTAGTGCAAGAAATCAAATAGGATTAGAAATCACCATTACACTGAAATCAATCCATCTAGCGCAAGAAATATTCTTCCCTCTCTCCCCCCTCCATCTATATATATATCTCCCTCCATCTCTCCTTTTTTGTATCTCTATCTCAACCCCCCCAAATTCACACGATCTCTCACTCCATATCTATCAATCTCTCTATCCTTCCTTCCCTATATTTATCTCTCTCTTCTTCCAACTCTTCACCTTCCATCTATATCTCTATCTCCCTTTGTCTCTCTATATCACCCCCAATACATACACTCTCTTTACCCAATATATCTATCTATCACTCCCTCCTCCTCCTCCTCTCTCTCTCTCTCCCCCGGTTCACTCTCTCTTCCATTTTGTTGTCCTCTCTCCCTATATCTCCATATTCCTCTCCATTTCCACCATCAAAAATGCAATTCAAACACTCCAACTACCTGATTTTTTCAAAAAAATTTTACCGGATTCCAACAAAAAACTGTCATTCGGGCTATTTTGTTGCGTGGGTAGACAACTCCATAGGATTATAAAACATCTACATTGAAATCAATGCATCTAATGCAAGTAATCAAATAGGATTACAAATCAACATTTGAACTTAAATCATTGCATCTAGTGCAAGTAAGAAAATATGATTAGAAACCAACATCTACACTAAAATCAATGCATCTAGTGCAAGCAATCAAATAGGATTAGAAATCACCATCTACACTGAAATCAATACATTTAGTGCACGCAATCAAATATAATTAGAAATCAACATCTACACTGAAATCAACTTATCTAATGCAAGCAAAAT
>JAXQQM020065729.1:0-62038 GCA_034641835.2 Pinus albicaulis
TGTAACACCCCCAAATTCTGTGTTGAATTTTAAAAGTTAGACATTTGAATTTTAAATCCGAATGGGGTGGACCCCAAGGGATGACTATGGTGTGAATGTATTTGAATATTTTATTTGAGGAAATAAATAAAATCATTGTGCATTTTGACCAAAAAGAGAATTGAGATCACTTGCCAAAATCCATCAGGATGGATAAGGCAACAAATCCCCAAAATCTTCGTAGAAATCCTCAAAAGAAATTTATTTAGATTTGAGGAGAATCCAAAAATTTCCCCAATGAAGAGGAGTAGTTGGGAAGAGGTGGTAAAAAGTTGGAAAAGCTGAGGAAAAGCTTGAAGCAGCTTTAAAGAATCCCAAGATGGGAAGCCTAGGCTAAACAGGAAAGAAAGCATCCTGCTATTCTAGACGCAGAATTAGAAACATGCTTTGGGGGAATTATGAGCTTAAATAAGCTGCTCCTAGGCTGATCAGTGCTAGGAGGTGATCTCTGCTCAGGGGTGAATCCCGGGAGATAAAGAGGATTCTAATGTTGGGAGGTTGGTCAAATTGCAGTTGTGGTATGTTTTTAAAAATCTGTTATTATTTCTTATTACAGTATGAATTGGCTACGTATAAAATTTAATTTTATTAAACTGAGAAATTATGGTACTACATTTAACAAAACCTAATCTCAGGTATACACCTTCTAGATTTTGTTTAGTTGTGCACTGAACCTGAGTAAACCCCGTAAGCTCTAAACCAAGTGTGGTCTAAATCTGAAGTTACTCAATCTCCCTGGAAAATGTATTATTTTCTTGTTTTATGCAGATAAGATGTGATATTATAATTGCAAAATTTATAGTAAAACCATATCACAGTTGAACTAATGCAAGGAAAGTAAAGACATTATATAATGTGTACTTCCATTCTATATGGATATTAATGCAGTGAAAGCAAGTATAAGATAGTGTGTTTAAACTTATTTCCAACGCTTGAGCAAGAGAAAGAAATATTAGAGTAATGTTTTAAGGTGGTGCCGATCATACACTAATTATTGAAACCCTCGATACTTGCATAAGTACTTGACAAAACATATGTATATCTATTTCCTATGCCATTACTATTGTACACATGTATATAGGCTGCAAAGGAAAACAAAAACAAGAAATGCACCCTCGCATCGTATTGTTTCATATATAAATCTCTGCATAGAATAAAACGAAATAGTCACGGGTTAAAAGAGTATAAACAATGTATATCAATGTATAGGTGACGATGTATGACGAGAGGCATAAATAAATACTAATCGTCTATGCTAAAACGAAAGGCATATATGCGTTCTACACCCATTAGAATCCAAAATAGAGTCTACGACATCAATGTGTGGGGAATCATAAAAACCATAACCCAACTTCAAATACGCCGAGAGTTAATATCATCATGTACATACCGAAACACTGAGAGTGAGAAAATAGTTCGTATCAGTAGTAGTCGCAACACGTCAGATATTTGAACAAAATAAGAAAAAAAAAAAAAACAATTATATGAATGCCGAGAGATCCGATAACCACCATGGGTAAACCGCAATGACCCTCATTCGGCTGTAGGTTCGATTCACTGTCTTAAGGTAGAAAGAAACAGTTAATAGCGGCAGTCTAGGGTTTGTTCGAATATTTGTAACTACAGGACTGATTAACCAGGTTAAAATTCATGTAAACTTCGATAATCACAGAAGAGTACTATTATTAATCTACCCTAGGGATATCAGTTATACTCTGTCCAATCATATGTAAATCAGACAGAGGTCACCCAACATAAGTCAGAGCGCACAGTAAATCCCAAATCAACATTTAAACGATAAATTGATCCGCATGTAACCATGACAGATTAACTTCGCATGTGGCCGAGTATATCGGGACGACGGAGTATTAATGCGTGAAGCTATATTCGAGATTTCAAATTTTCTTTAAACAATAAAAGAAACGAGTCGAGATCGTGTGAATGAAAGAAGATTACCATGGAGGAGCTCGCCTCTTCCTCTGGCGGGGTGGTGAGGTCTGTAACGCCTCTATAACGAGATCATTCGATACAGTTGAAGTCAAAAAGGGCCAACCGATCTCATGGCTTATCCAGGTTAACAAATCACCTGCCAGCCACCATGAAAGCAGTTCTGGAAATACTCACAGATTTCGAACAAAACATATAACCATAAGATAGGTGCGTAAGCTCTATTATTATGTGATCGAGCTGAGAGCAACGTGAGGTCAGAGCCCTCTATCGGCCGCGTCCGATAGGTTAATGGAAGAAAATTATATTACACCTACAAACTTTAAAATCAAATTAAATTCATCGCCTGACACCAGAAGAAGTGGATCCGGCATCGATCGGAGGGAAAAACGGGGTGAAGGCGTTTATTCGCTACTCTGCGTGCTGAGTGCAGCCAGAAACCTCATTATCGACACCCTCTGCATAAAAGATTAATAGACGGTTTAGAAACAGAGATGTAATGAAAGAAAAATACCAGAATAAATTTCAGAGAGTAAAACGACAGGATACCACACAGGAACTCGCATAACCTCAGACTGATTTGTTTCCCTGCATCCCATCTCCCATAGATAATCTCCCTCCTTGCATGAGCGAACAACCAGACAATCGTCTCAACAGTAATGAGATCCCAACTGAATCGGAGTTAGATAAATAGAGAATGAGCGCGGAGTGATAAGGAAGGGTAGGTTGCCATGACAAGACAGAAGACTGTGCGAAACCCTAATTCCGTAACCCTGAGAGGGTAAGGGATCCCTAGGGCGATTTGGGAAAGCTCGGTGCATCTCCATCGTTGTACTCAGTGAAGGGAAAAAGGTTATACACCCGGTACTGAACTGCACATATCGACTTGAGCAGTACTGAGCCGCGCAGATCTGCAAACAAACACTCTACACGTAGCAGATGGGACGAGCCGGGGATTCATTAAAAAAATTCGCGTTGGTACTTCGAATGCAGGTGGGAGACGCCATCCCTGCATTCTAAACGTTAGTCATCATGATAAACTCCCTCACATTAAATCAACATCTGATAGTTCTAAACAGTGGCCGTCATAAAAACCTCACCGGTGGCGTGCTTACAATAGAACACGGACACACCACCGCCATAAAACTCAAACACAGGAAATAATAAACAATAATAAACAAGTTTACGAATAGCTGGCGCGGAGTTGTGACTGAATACGTGTTAGGTAAGCAACGCGGCAATCTGGCCTCCTTTGACTCTCGACCATAAAACGCTATGATCACGACGTCACTGAAATGTGCACACAAATGTTGCAATGAGTTAATAGTATGGGGGGTAGTACGCCCGCAATGACTGTATTCATGGGAGTAATTATAATATTGACAAGCGAATACCACAGGGCGGGTATTATGTAATTATATACATATATATGCCATCGGTATAAGAGCACGATCTAATAATTATAGAACAGAAAACGAAAACGAGTTTTGATATATAATTACGTAGAATCAAATCTATGATATTATGTATATGGGGACTCATGTATATAATACCTAAGGCATTTTAATTGGGGTTAGTAAGACCGCCCATATATATATATATATAAGGTAGTCATATTTATATATGTATACGAATTGTGTTAAAGGGTATATAAGTAATATATATATAGATCTGTGCACCTATAGATATAGGTGTGACATATATATATGTAAATTTGAAAGAATACCAAAAAAAAGGGTAAATCAAGATATACTTATATAGAAGGATAAGTAATACATATAAATGGTAAATCAAAGATACCCTTATAGATGTGGTTAAGAAGGATAGAAATAGAATGTTGAATGGATAATGTTTAATGTTATATAAATATTAGAGGAGGAAAGAAAATTGGGTAAGAAGGCATTATAACTACTAGTTGGAACTCATTATTCTCCTCAATAAGTGATTAAAAAGGAGACCCCAACCTCTCAGAGAAATTTTTTTTTTTTTGGTGAAACAGGAGGTGTGACAAATGAGACGGAGCTCCGGTTTAAAAATTGGGTCACACTCTGTGCTCATTTAAGGACACATATGTTATTTTTTTCTTAACATCCATAAATCCTGTTAACTGTATGGTTTTGTGTACAGCTTGGAATGACCTGAAGGTGAAGCGATTTATGTGGATCTGCGGGATGAGTTTGCTACTCCAGATCCCAATGCCCCGGTACTGGCTATGTTGCACAGGATGCAACGAGAGTTGGCTGAATTAAGGAGCCAAAATGACATGTTGTCATCAGCCAGTAAAGAGCAGGAAAAGCTCATCAGAGAGCTAACTTCCCGGAACAGCCAGGAAGGCGAAGGTTCTAGAAAAAGAAAGATGGATGAATCTGAGGATGAGGAGGCAGCTAGAAATCAACATAAGCAGAAAAGAATCCCAAGATGGGAAGCCTAGGCTAAACAGGAAAGAAAGCATCCTGCTATTCTGGACGCAGAATTAGAAACATGCTTTGGGGAATTATGAGCTTAAATAAGCTGCTCCTAGGTTGATTAGAGGTTGATCAATGCTAGGAAGTGATCTCTGCTTGGTGAATCTGGAGATAAAGAATCTAAGTTTGGGAGGTTGGTCATTTGCGTAATTTTGCATGTTCCTAATTTTGGTTTTTATGTCTTATTACAGTATGAATTGGCTACATATCAAGTTTAATATTATTATAAAAGAGAAATTTTGGGTACTACATTTAACAGAATCTGACCTAAGGCCTTCACCTTCCAGATCCTGTATAGTTGTAGACCTGAAAACCCTGGAGTAGAAACCTCAGAAGCTCTAAACCAAGTGTGGTCTAAATCTGAATTTTTCTCAATCTCCATGGAAAATATATTATTTTATTGTTTTATGCCTATAAAATGTGATATTATAATTGCAAGATTTATAGTAAAACCATATCATGGTTGATCTAATGCAAGGAAAGTAGAGACATTATAAAATGTGTACTTCCACTCTATATGGATATTAATGCAGTGAAAGCCAGTATAAGATATTGTGGTTAAACTTATTTCCCAAAGCTTGAGCAAGATAAAGAAATATTAGAGTCATGTATTAAGGTAGTGCCGATCATACACTGATTATTGAAACCCTCGATACTTGCATAAGGACTTACCAAAACATATGTATATCTATTTCCTATGCCATTACTATTATACCCATGTATATAGGATGCCAAGGAAAATAAAAAAAATAAGATATGCGCCCTCGCATCGTATCGTTTCATACATAACTCTCTGCATAGAATAAAACGAAATATTCAAGGGTTAAAAGAGTATAAACAATGTATATAAATGTGTAGGTGACGATTTATGACGAGAGGCATAAATAAATACAAATCGTCTATGCTAAAACGAAATGCATATATGCGATCTACGCCCATGAGAATCCATGATAGAGTCTACGACATTAATGTGTGGTAAATCATGAAAACCATACCATAATTTTAAATACGCCGAGAATTAAGATCATCATGTTTCTACATGACATACCGAAACGCGGAGAGTGAGAAAATATTTCGTATCAGTAGTAGTCGCATCACGTCGTATATTTGAACAAAATAAGAAAAGAAAAACAATTATATGATTGCAGAGAGATCCGATAACCGCCATGGGTAAACCGCAATGACCCTTATTCGGCTGTAGGTTCGATTCACTGTCGTAAGGTAGGAAGAAATAATTAATAGCGGCAGTCTAAGAGTTGTTCGAATAATTGTAACTACAGGAATGATTAAACAGGTTAACTTCATGTAAACTTCGATAATCACAGAAGAGTACTATTGTTAATCGACCCTAGGGATATCAGTTATACTCTGTCCACTCAAATGTAAATCAGACAGAAGTCCCCCAACATAATTCAGAGCGCACAGTAAATCCCAAATCAACATTTAAACGATAAATAAATACGCATGTAACCATGACAGATTTACTTTGCAGGTGGCCGAGTATATCGGGACTACGGATTTTTAATGCATGAAGCTATATTCGAGATTTAAAAATTTTCTTTAAACAACAAAATAAACGAGTCGAGACCATGTGAATGACAGAGGATTACCCTGGAAGAGCTCGCCTCTTCCTCTGGCGGGGTGATGAGGTTTGCAACGGCTCTATAACGAGATCATTCGATACCATTGAAGTCGAAAAGGGCCAACCGATCTCATGGCCTATCCAGGTTAACAAATCACCTGCCAGCCACCATGAAAGCAGATCTGAAAATATTCACAGACTTCGAACAAAATATATAACCATGAGACCAGTGCGTAAGCTCTATTATTATGTGATCGAGCTGAGAACAGCGTGAGGTCAGAGCCCTCTATCGGCCGTGTCCGATAGGTTAATGGAAGAAAAATATATTACACCTACAAACTTTAAAATCAAATTTAACTCCTCGCCTGACGCCAGAATAGGTGGATCCGGCATCTATCAGAGGGAAAAACGAGGTGCAGGCGTCTATTCGCTACTCGGCGTGCTAAGTGCAGCCAGAACCTCATTATCGACACCCTCTACATAAAAGAGCAATAGACGGTTTAGAAACAGAGATGTAATGAAAGAAAAATACCAGAATAAAATTTCAGAGAGTAAAACGACAGGATACCACCCAGGAACTCGTATAAACTCAGAATGATTCATTTCCCTGTAATCCCATCTCCCATAGATCATCTCCCTCTTTGCACGAGTAAACAACCAGACAATCGTCTCAACAGTAATAAGATCTCGACTGAATCAGAGTTGGATAAATAGAGAATGAGCGCGGAGTGATAAGGGAAGATAGGTCGCCATGACAAGACAGAAGACTGTGCGAAACCCTAATTCCGTAACCCTGAGAGGGTAAGAGATCCCTAGGGTGATTTGGGAAAGCTTAGCGCATCTCCATCGTGGTACTCGGGAAGGGAAAAAGGTTTTTCACCCGGTACTGAACTGCACATATCGACTTGGGCGGTACTGAGTCGCGTAGACCTGCAACTAAACACTTTCCACGTAGCAGATGGGACGAGACGGGGATTCATTAAAAAAATTCGCGTTGGTACTTCGAAGGCAGGTGGGAGACGCCATCCCTGCATTCTAAACGTTAGTCATCATGATAAACTCCTTCACAGTAAATCAAAACCTAATACTCGAAACAGTGGCCGTCATGAGAACCTCACTGGTAGCGTGCTTGCCATAGAACACGGACACACTACCGCCATAACACTCAATTACAGGAAATAATAAACAATAATAAACAAGTTTCGAATAGCTGGCGCGGAGTTGTCACCGAATACGTGTTAGGTAAGCAACGCGGCATTCTGGCCGCCTTTGACTCTCCACCATGAAACGCTATGATGATCACGATGTCACTGAAATAGGCACACTAACGTGGCAATGAGTTAATAGTATAGGGTTAGTACGCCGCGATGACTGTATTCATGGGTGTGATTATAATATTGACAAATGAATACCACAGGGCGGGTATTATATAATCATATACATATACATGCCGTCGGTATAAGAGCCGGATCTAATAATCATAGAAAACAAAATGAAAATGAGTTTGATATATATATAATTACGTAGAATCAAATTCTATGACATTATGTACACATATGTGTGGACTCATGTATATGACACCGAGGCATTTTAATTGGGGTTAGGTAAGACCGCCATATATATATATATATAAGTGGGAATATATTTATATATGTGGAGTACGAATTGTGTAAAGGGTATATAAGTAATATATATATAGATATGCAGGTGCACCTATAGATATAGGTGTGACATATATATATGTAATTGTGTAAGAATACCAAAAAAAAGGGTAAATCAAGATATACTTATATAGAAGGATAAGTAATACATATAAATGGTAAATCAAAGATACCCTTATAGATGTGGTTAGGAAGGATAGAAGTAGAATGTTGAATGGATAATGTTTAATATTATATACATATTAGAGGAGGAAAGAAAATTGGGTAAGAAGGCATTATAACTACTAGTTGGAACTCATTATTCTCCTCAATAAGTGATTAAAAAGGAGACCCCAACCTCTCAGGAAAAAAAAAAAAAAAAAAAATTTGGTGAAACAGGAGGTGTGACAATGTATTAATTTACCAAGGAAAGAACTAATATTTTAAGCTTAATTATTATATCCATTTCAGTACTATTCAACAGCGGAAATAACTACAAAGGACTCCCGATTTAATTTTCTACCGATATCTATCTACACATATGAGATACTATGGATTTTATTGGTTCAAATAGTACTATTTCATAACTTCAGAGGTACTATGTTCCATTTAATTTATTTTATAATGTGATTGCATTTAAGATTTCATAGCTGGCCTGATGGGTGAATATTTCGAGACACATCGGTTTTTGGCTGAGTCTTCATAGAGGCATTAGCTTCCAGGTGTACCGTGATCTAGTCCACTAAGTTAGGTTTTGATGATCTTATAAGTAATTAAATTTTCACAGAGTAAATTTCATTTCTCGTTTCAATTTCAAGCCCCTTCTAATAGAGTTGAAGCTGGGCTTGGAAATATCCCATGCTTTCAAGATTCTTAAACACCTTCCCAACATATTTTTCTTGGCGTATCGAACCTCCACCATACTGCTCAGACTCCGTCAAGGTGAGTACTCGGAAAATATTCTTCGCAAGCTCATTTAACATTTCTCCTACAAGGATGATAGTATTTTATCTTGGGTTTTAAATCTTGAACCGATTTGTTTTATTTATTTCCTAGTTCTAAAGATTTCTGGTTTTGTTCTAGACTCATAACATCATGTCTTCCGCTCTTCTCCTCAATCAGAGAGAGGGAAAAAATGCAGGTCATGTGGAGGATACCCGCGTGGTGATAATATAGTAGCAGATTATACCCTATATTCTCTGCCAGGTAAATCTTCAACTCTGAGTCAAATTTTTGCTACTATATTCTCTTATTTCTCCATGTATAAATTTTGCTTCCAATACTTATCAAATTTTGTGATTTGTTTTCAGAGAATTCCGCCCCCCCCCCCCCCCATCCTGACCTACAAAAGGTAATATAATTTTTCTATTTTAATTTGTAACTATAACTTCCTATTTTATCCATACGTTCATTTTCTCGATACCTTCCTAACTTATTTTCCTCTGAAAATTTCGCAGGTAATTTTACGAATTTTGAAGTCTCATGAAGGAGAAATAATTTCTTTTGATTTTTCCAGTATATACATCTCCAGGTGCTCATGGCTTGATTTCTATTCTCATTTCTTGTAACAGGTTGCTAAATCCACTAAATTCAACTGAAGTTGAAAAATATTATCGATATCTATTTCCTGGGTTTTAGTAATTTTTGTTGCCGAATACTATTTTAATCGTTCATGTGTATTTCATAATACTACTTTATTGAGACTGTGTATTCCGTTGATCAACATTCGGGATGTATAAGTTGAATATGGACTTTCTGGAACTTTTATATTTATTTTTTTAACGGGATTCGAGAGTTAAATTATCTCACCCAAGATTTGTCTAATTTCACTGAAACTGTAAACAGTTTTCTAGTATTTCCTCTGATGTACTATAGATTCACTATACAATATATGCACAATAGTTCTGGAATTTATATATGTTTAAAAGTTACTTCCACCCTACCTACAGGATTTTATGCTAGTAAAAATGAAATGGTTTATACTTTCATTTCCTATTTCTTTGGTTGTTTCTAGTGGTTTCATTCATACTCGCACGGTTTATGGTTGAAGGTAACCATAGTTATTTTCTTTGTCCTTGCTTAAATCTTATTATAGATTTATAACTACGATTTTTATCCCGAATTTCTCTCCTTCATAATTATATTCATATAAATGGATATTGGTAATTTCAATGGAAATTTAGTTTTATGCTTTAGTTTAAATACACTTAACTTTGATGTAACAGAAGTTATTCTATTATTTATATTTGTTGAATAAATTGCCTTCTTTCTTTGAGCAATATATTTTGCAGACAACTCTGCCATAATTTATAAAATATTATGATTTTAAATGGATAGCACTAGAAGCAAAACATCTTGCATACAGGTCTAATCTACAGTCTCTGTATCTATAACTAATAAGTTTATGATTTTATTTCTAAAACATGAACTTATTTTTAATTTATCTTCTATATTTTTCTTTCTATCAGTTCCAATAACTGGTAAACAAAATTATCATATACCAGTAGATTTTTCTCTATGTACTTTACAGTGAGTTTAATCTCATCATTTTATGTATAGAGCTTGTTAACCAATTAACTTCTTAGTTATTCCCTAACTATACATTTATATATATATTTATTTTCTAATTCAAAAATTTGTCTTTCTTATACAACATGGACGGGTATATGAGTATATGATTTGCAAAATTAAAATCATGATAATTATATGTAGTTCCAAGATTTCCATTAATATCATTCTATTTAAATTTTGCAAAATTGTATATCCTTAGATTTCCATATAGAGAACATACTAGATTCTCAGCAGAAATTTCCCGAGTATTATTTTTACTGTTCAATATATTTGTACTTCTAGCTTAGATCATAATCTTTCAGTTGGGATAAAAAATATAGATGATTTTTCCTGAAATCAAATACTTTCTTCTTGGAAGTAATGAAGTAGAATTTAGTATTTTATACGGATATAAATTTATATTACAGAAGCAGATTAAATTTATAACAATACGTTGTCTATAGGAACAATATGTATCTTCAGATTTAAACCAATATCGGTTTAGAGATTCTGGTAGATATTTTCCTATACACTCTATTCCTACAACCATACGGAGTTTAGAGGATTTTTTCCTCTGATACATTGTATTAAATGTAAGGAATTTTAAATAATAACAACATAAACTTAATATCTTCAATCTCACTTTCCATTTAAAGCTTTAGGATAATATTTGTAGCACTACTTATAAGTAGGAGTGCATACCACTGTTAATCTATGACCAATCCTCCCAACCATAGAATTCTTCTATCTCCATAATTCACCCTCGAGCTGAGATCCTTTAGCAACCGACTCCCCTCAGTCTGTCCTGGAGCAGCTTACTTAAGCTATGCTTTCCCCAAACCTATTTCTAAATTCTACGTCCAGAATTTCAGTATGCTTTCTTCCTATTTTTCCTAGGCTTCCCTCAATGAGGTACTTTAAAGCTGCTTTCTCTACTTTTCTAGCTTTTTCACCTCTTCCCAATTACTTTCCTCTTCATTGGGGAAATTTTAGATTTTTCCTCTTAAATCTAATTTAGCATTATTCCTTTTAAGGCTTTTTGAAAGGTTTTGGGAAAGTCTTAACCTTATCCATATCCTCATGGATCAGGCTTATGATCTCCACACATAAATATTCCATTTATTTTTCATTAACAAATATTTATATAAATCCACATAATAATTCTCCATTGGGGTCCACTCCCCTTTTGGAATTATTTGCATGTCAATTAAAAAGCATAGAACTAGGGGTGTTACATATTCCCCCCCTAACACTGAACACCGTCCTTGGTGTTACTCTATGAGGTTGATTTCTCAACTCAAGAAGAATATTCCTCCTTCCTCTTTGCTCCTATATTCCATTAGTTTTCTACAGAGTATCATTCCTTCCTCGACTTACTGATACCCTTTAGAGTTTGATTTTCTTCCTACTTCATTGCAAGAAGTGTATCTGGAAGAATATTTTTCTGTTGTCCTCTCTGTCCACAATTCATACCACTTCATATAAGTAATATCATAAACATATTTTGATAATCACAACAACATTCTGAAATTTAATAATTTCAATAAATTCAGCTATTAGCCAAACCGCTCAGTTGCATAGTAGTTTAGTGAACTTTTAGCACAACTACTTATCATTCCTTGTCTTTTGGTGAGATTTCCTCCCCACGTAAACCTGGTCTAGCTCGGCTTTTTTGATTTTCTTGGTGAATTATTTGCACTTATTTCCACCTTTGACTCCTTTTTCCGGAGTATAAAATTCCTGTTACACACTTGGCTAAACAAAATATATAACTTTTCATTAGTATTTAATGAATTTAGAAAACCAACCTTATCATATACATATTTTCTGCTTTACTTTTTTCTAATTACATTTCTGTACTTCAAGTACTTTCTCGCTGTTTGATTTTTTTTCAAACAGTCAATTTAATTTGTAATAACCAGGTTCAATAACAAGGTCTAAAATTCAATTTCTACTTTAAACTTGAATTCTTTTCTTATCAATTATATTATTTAGTACTGTAGATCTTCGACTTGCATCTCAGTCTGTAGTTTCAGCCTTACACTAATTGATCGATTTTTCCATCTTCCTATTTTTATAGAGGATCTAGATTTCATTGTCTTTTAACAATCCTTCCACATAGGATTTTTCATGACTCTTTCTTCCTAACTGTGCAAGCATGTCTTGTTTTAATTATCAAACTCGATTGGAGTTATCTGTATGTTCGAAATGAGGACATATTATGGGATTTTTTTTTTTTTTACTAATTATGTTGTGTTAGGGTCACATGATTTATGTACCCTCAATTTTTATACTTATAAGTTCTTTCTCACTTGAGATATTTATCAACTTTTTAGAAAATTGTACACTTAATAAGTAGCCATCACTTATTTACCTTACTAAAGGAATATGTATTTTGATGTCTATGCTCCACTGTTGAATTTATATAATCACTTGAGATATTCCTTTAGATATTTGTAAAGGTAATTTAATACTTTATTACTTAAGAATTATTCAAAACTTAGGGCTATTCCTCCTTTACAGAGATCCCAACATTTTTAATATAACACGTGGTTTAATCTTAATTTTATAACTAACTTCCTTATTTGGAATTCAGTCTGGAATTTCATTCAAAACTATCCTCTTACTATCCTTGGGGTCTGGAATTTTTCATACTAGTATATATTTCAGTTTGTTATCTTTATCCCACCTAATAAAATTTGTAGCGCTTTTCTAGTTGACTTTTACAGTTTTATCGCTACACTTCCATGAAATGTTTTCTTTCAACGAGTTGGTAGGTCTTTTCTGTTATCTTACCCAATTTATTCATGTTTTCTCCTTCATCGAAACAAATAATGGAAATTATTGAGCTCTATACAATTTTCGTTTATACTTGGTATACTGTTGAATGATTTGAAAACTTGCTATGCCAATTCTGTACCAATTTTTTTTTTTTGCATGCGAATTTCTCCTATCTTTTGTCAAACCATATCTAGGTTCACAGACTCATGTCTTTTATATCACATATCTGGAAAATTATTTTAAACTCTCTCTAACTTCTTCTATGAAATTCATATTCCTACTGACAATATGTCTAAAATGTGCAATAATGTACAACTTTCTGGTTCATTAGTCAGCACAAAGAATATTTTTCCTATTGCATATATGAAAATTTCTTTCATTCTACCACCGAATTCATACGCCTTCTAATGGCATGTCTAAAGTGTGCAATTAAGTATAACTCTATGTTCTAGTTCTACCTTCCTGTTGATTTCATGCAGGTAGGGTTGAATCCATTTCACAGTGAAATTGTATTTTTTTTTCACCTACCACCTTAATTACTTTAGTACGCTTATATACTGATAATAACATATTCAACTATCAATTTTCCTCTAAGACCTGATTCTTTCTCTTTTAATTTCTATGGGCAATTCTTACATCCTTCTCTTATTACAATGATTAAATCTTATATAGCTGTTTAATCATGGATTGTAATACCCAGACTATCAAATTTGGAATAGTGTTTAATTTTGAACTCCACTCTATATTTTAATATGTCTCTCATTTTATACGTTCTTTCACAACCAACTGCATTATAATCCTTCATTTTCCATCATAGAATGAAGGTGAACCGAAATTCCTCTGAAACTTTCTTCTTCCTCCTAGACTGCTATCTAGAGGCATCCTCTCTTTCAGAATCTTCTGCGAGATTCCTATCGAGATATGTTCTCTGATTTATACATATCTATACATGCACATATTGGTATTCTATTTCCAAAGATATATTCAGTATCCAATGGCTATAACTGTTTTATATTTATTTGAACTATTAGCAGATCTCATAGGGTTTTCCCTTACCTTTAATCACAATTTCTATTGAAATTATCATAACTCATAATTTTGGGAATTTCTCCCAATAGAGCTGTTTTAATTTAATTAATTACACTCTGCTTACGCAATATATAGTATTATTAAGTCGCATATACTGAATTTTCAGTAATCTTTGTTGGTAGTTATGTCACATTATTTTATTTTATTTTTTATAAAGAATAATATAATTAAATTATTTTCCTAGATTGTACTAGGAACCTTCACCTCTTCGCTATTCCGTGAAGTCAATTTTTATTTATTTTTTATAAATCTGTCTTGTTCCTTACTGTCTACAGATAGCCTGTCATTGTGGCTTTTAAGCTATGTCATTCCTTGTTGCATTCTATGGAACATAGCCATCAATGGAACATTTAAATCTGGTGTGTTTCCTCCACCACCCAGATCTACATACAACTCATCCCCTTTAATTAGGTTTTGCAGTTGTACCCTTCAATACTGTTTAATTGTCAAGAAATTTAATATTAGCAATTTTTTTTTTCAATAGCATATATTTCTGTCTGAGCACATGATTTTCCTAGTATTTTAGCTAAAGCTGATCCTCTTCAGTCATGGTTTTGAAGTTTTTAATTTCAGTACTTTTTGACTGTACAACAGTACAACATTGGTAATATACATATAAAATTTTACTCATAGCAGTGAGCACATAAACAGCCCAATTTTCAAACTAGGTCTTTGATACCATTTGTAACATCTCTTACATACACCAAATTATTAATTTTTTTTTTCTATTTCTCTGGGAATTACTTAACTATCAGATCTCCAATTGTGGTGAAACTATTGTTTTCTCACCCCAAGAAAGTTATAGTTTGCTAAGAAGAATATTGAAATATTATTTAAACTACTATTTCTCTTAGCTTGTCTCCTTATACATTTTTATAAGAAATCAATTTTATTTTTATATAAGTGATGGATTTCCTTTGCTAATTATAAAATACTAATAGTAACCCTTCTTTATACTTATACCCTTCACTTATGTCTCATTAAAATCTTTACCTATATATAATTATACATCTCAGTTATATATAGCTACCCCTTTCCTTATATATCAATATATATCTATCCATTTCGAATATATATATATATATATATATATCGTGCATATCAGTACTTGAATTTTCCTTGGATTGATGAGTACAATCCATTCCTTAGGGTTAATTTATAATTTACACTTTAGCACCTCTTTTTGGCAATTCATATTATAGTGTCATATTCCATAACCCTTATGAAATCATTGTACTATTAACATTTTCAACTTTAATATATATTATATAACTTTAATATATAATATATATATATATAAAATACCACATTTAATATATAATAATTACAATTTCATATATTATTATTATATTTTACATTTGTCATATATTAGCATTGTAACATTTAATTCCTCTTATATAAGATCTTGTTTAGGATTTTCAACATACCACATGATCTTATGAAAGGTTTTCGATTCCATTAATATAACATCACTTACAGCTTTTCTCTCACACAATAACTAAGGTTAAATTTATAATATAATTTTTTTTTTTCATTTATAACTAAACAATGCATTAGCACTTGTGCCCATATGCCATCTCTTATAATCGGTTCCAACATTAAGTTTTTAATTGCAATATGGTAATCCTATAACTTTAGGCTTATCTCAAACCGTCCTCCTTCATAAAGATATACGTATACACATTGTATACATTGACTATAATTTTTATGATTCTATTTTAATTCCTTGTAGGCAGAATTTGCATTTACGCTACCCTTTCGATTGTTCACTTTCCTTGGCTTGCAATTTTTGATGTTAAGATTTTCATCTTATCAAGACTGGAACTAGGTCAAGATAATTATTTTTTAACAACAAATTAACGTCACTATCAACACGTTTGATTTGAATTCCGCTATGTATTAATTTACCAAGGAGAGAACTAATATTTTAAGCTTAATTCATATATCCGTTTCAGTACTATTCAACAGCTACAATAACTACAAAGGAATCCCGATTTCATTTCCTACTGATCTCTATATACCAATATGAGATACTATGGATTTTATTATTTCGAATAGTACTAGTTCATAAATTCAGAGGTACTATGTTCCATTTAATTTATTTTATAATGTGATTGCATTTAAGATTTCGTAGCTGGCCTGATGTGTGAATCTTTCGAGACACATCGGTTTCTGGCCGAGTCTTCATAGAGGCATGGAATGCAAAGTGTACCGTGATCTAGTCCATTAAGTTATGGTTTCATGATATTATAAGTAATTAAATTTTCACAGAGTAAATTTCATCTCTCGTTTCAATTTCTAGCCCTTTCTCACAGAGCCAAAGCTGGGCTTGGAAATATCCCATGCTTTCAAGCTTATTGAACACCTTCCTAGCATATTTCTCTCAGTGTATTGAACCTCCGCCATACTGCTCAGACTCCGTCAAGGTGAGTACTCGGAAAATATTCTTTGCAAGCTCCTTTAACATTTCTCCTTCAAGGATAATAATATTTTATCTGGAGTTTTAAATCTTGAACTGATTTGTTTTATTTATTTCCCAGTTTTGAAGATTTCTGGTTTTTTTCTAGACTCATAACATCATGTCTTCCACTCTTCTCCTCAATCGGAGACAGGGATGAAATTCAGGTCACGTGGAGGATACCTGCGTGGTGAAAATATAGTAGCAGATTATACCCCGGATGCTCTGCCAGGTAAATCTTCAACTCTGAGTCAAATTTTCTCTACTATATTCTCTCATTTCTCCGTGTATAAATTTTGCTTCCAATACTTATCAAATTTTGTGATTTGTTTTCAGAGAATTCCCACCCCATCCCAACCTACAGAAGGTAATAGAATTTTTCTATTTTAATTTGTAACTATAACTTCCTATTTTATCCATACGTTCATTTTCTCGATACCTTCCTAACTTATTTTCCTCTGAAAATTTCGCAGGTAATTTTACAATTTTTGAAGTCTTGTGAAGTAGAAACAATTTCTTTTGATTTTTACAGTTTATAAATCGCGAGGTGCTCATGGCTTGATTTCTATTCTCATTTCTTGTAACAAGTTGGTAAATCCACTAAATTCAACTGAAGTTGAAAAATATTATCGATATATATTTCCTGGTTTTTAGCAATTTTTGTTGCCGAATTCTATTTTAACCGTTCACCTGTATTTCATAATACTAAGTTATTGAGAATGTGTATTTTTTTTATCAACATTCGGGATGTATAAGTTGAATTTGGACTTTCTGGAACTTTTATATTTATTTTTTTAACAGGATTTGAGAGTTAAATTATCTCACCCAAGATTTGTCTAATTTCACTGAAACTATAAATATTTTTCTAGTATTTCCTTTGATGTACTATAGATTCACTATACAATATATGCACAATAGTACTGGAATTTATATCTATTTAAAAGTTACTTCCACCCTACCTACAGGATTTTATGCTAGTAAAAATGAAATGGTTTATTCTTTCATTTCCAATTTCTTTGGTTGTTTCTAGTGGTTTCATTCATACTCACACAGTTTATGGTTGAAGGTAACCATAGTTATTTTTGTTGTCCTTACTTAAATATTATTATAGATTTATAACTACGATTTTTATCCTGAATTTCTCTCCTTCATAATTATATTTATATAAATGGATATTGGTAATTTCAAAGGAAATTTAGTTTTCTTCTTTAGTTTAAATACACTTAACTTTGATGTAACAACAAATATTCTATTATTTATATTTGTTGAATAAATTGACCTCTTTATTTTCAGCAATATATTTTGTAGACAACTCTGCCATAATTTATAAAATTTTATGATTTTAAATGGATAACACTAGAAGAAAAATGCCTTGCATACAGGTGTAATCTACAGTCTCTGTATCTATAACTGATAAGTTTTTGCTTTTATTTCTAAAATAGGAACTTATTTGTACTTTATCTTCTCCATTTTTCTTTCTATCAGTTCCAGTAACTGGTAAAAAAAAAAATCATATACCAATAGATTTTTCTCTATCTACTTTACAATGAGTTTAATCTCATCATTTTATGGACAGAACTTGTTAACCAATTAATTTCTTAGTTATGCTCTAACTATACATTTATATACATATTTATTTTCTAATTAGGAAATTTGTCTTTCTTATACAGCGTGGACAGGTATATGAGTATATGATTTGCAAAATTTAAATCATAATAATTATATGTAGTTCTGAAATTTCCATTAATATCCTTCTATTTAAATTTTGCAGAATTGTATACCCTTAGATTTCCATACAGAGAGCATACTAGATCCTTAGCAAAAATTTCCCGAGTATTATTTTTACTGTTCAATATATTCGTACTTCTAGCTTAGATTATAATCTTTCAGTTGGGATAGAGAATATAGATGATTTTTTGTGAAATCAAATATTTTATTTGTGGAAGAAATGAAGTAGAATTTAGTATTTTATACGCATATAAATTTGTATTACAGAATCAGATTAAAGTTATAACAATACTTTGTCTATAGGAACAATATGTATCTTCAGATTTAAACCAACATCGGTTTAGAGATTCTGGTTGATATTTTCCTATAGATTCTATTCCTACAACCATACAGAGTTTAGAGGATTTTTTCCTCTGATACATTCTGTTAAATGTAAGGAATTTTAAATAATAACAGCATGAACTTAATAACTTCAATCTCACTATCCATTTAAAGCTTCAAGATAATATTTGTAACACTAATTATAAGTTGGAGTGCATACCACTGTTTAACTATGAAAAATCCTCCCAACCATATAATTCTTCTATCTCCAAAATTCACCCTCGAGCTAAGATCCTTCAGCAATAGACTCTCCTCAGTCTGTTGTGGAGCAACTTACTTAAGCTATGCTTTCCCCAAGCCTGTTTCTAAATTCCGCGTCTAGAATTTCAGGATGCTTTCTTCCTATTTTTCCTAGGCTTCCCCCAATGAGGTACTTTAAAGCTTCTTTCTCTACTTTTCCAGGTTTTTCACCTCTTCCCAATTACTTTCCTCTTCATTGGGGATTTTTTAGATTTTTCCTCTTAAATCTAATTTAGCATTATTCCTTTCAAGGTTTTTTGAAAGGTTTTGCGAAAGTCTTAATCTTATCCATATCCTCATGGATCAAGCTTATGATCTCCAATCTCATCTGGTCATAGTGCACACATAAATATTCCATTTATTTTTCATTAATAAATATTTAAATAAATCCACATAATAATTCTCCATTGGGGTCCACTCCCCTTTTGGAATTATTTGCATTTCAATTAAAAAGAATAAAACTAGGGGTGTTACACTTACCCAATGGTGATTCGCAATATGACCATATAAAGCCTATCGTGGAAACAGGAGTTCAAGATAAATTGCCACTACAATCATTTTGATCCAGTTGCTTGAAAGTTCAATGTCTCTGCCGATATTATAATTTATCATAATTACCAATATTAATGGCTGGCCCATGTACACAAAAGGAAAGAAAGCTGGAAAGAATTCTACTTATCGGTTGGCTTGATTTCCTAAGGCCATCTCTAGTATTATAAGTTGCAGCTTCAATCCAACTATCAAAAATATCTGCAGATGAATGTAATGGAGTGGAAAAAAACGCTCAGAAGTCAATAGTCGAGAAATTTTCTAGATGATTAACTTATATCATCAATAATTCTAATTCTAAACATTTCCAGGGACTCACAACCAAGGGAACAAAAGAGAAACAAAAGTACGAATTTCAGCTCACATAGTAATATAGCCAATCAAAGAGAGAACGTCAAATTCAATAGCAACGGAAACCAAACAAAACTTTGGAGTAAAAAAATTATTTGTGAAGACTTACTATGAAAATTGATAAGCAAAAAGGCTATTGGAAAAGTCCACAATGGAACACTGCATATAAGGCAACAATTGCTTTACTGTTAGGTAAAAAGAAATGGGAGGTTTCCGAGAGAAACATAACAAATGCAGGACTGCAAGGTGCTACAGGAAGAAAATCCACTATCATTGGACAAACAAAAAATTCTTTATGCACAAAAAGTTATTACGAACCTGATTCTAATCATCGTGACTTTGAAGTCATCATATGAACTCTTTATATATTTATGAAAATCAAACTGAAATGAACCTATATGCTACCACAAAGAAATTTTCAACACCAATTAGTTAAATCACGTGAATGAAATGGTTGTTTTAACGAAGACAAAATGGAAACTAAAGCTTTGAAGTAATGGAGAAATACAATGATGAAGCCATTGGGTTAGGGCAAAGTTAGGTAACCCACTTTCCTTATTGACCGAAATAATTGTCTAAAGAAGCAAACTTGAACATCACATATGTTTGGAAGAGGTCAAAATCATCTCTAGAGAATGGAAATACCAGTGAAGGAAAATCAGGTAAAAATCATTCCCATAGAATGACAATAGTAGTGAAGGAAAATCAGAGAGGCTTTGAGTGAAGCATATTCATAATTTCAATAGAGATGGAGGCAGTGAAATAAGTGACAGCTAGCTTCTTTTGATCACACAAATATGTTCCTCTAGTCAACTCTCACTGGTTCAGTATTTTAGGTAATGTTCCTCTTCTTCTTCTTCTTTTAGGGTTTTACCATTATTAAGATTTAAACTACCTTAACTTAAATTTCATTTAAAATAAATAAAAATAAAATTAGTTATTAATTGTTAACCAATATTCATTATTGGATAATAATTAACAATTATTTGATATTTATCTAGTAATTACATAATAGCTATTATTAATTAATTAACTAATTAATTAAGAGTGATTATTAATAATTAGTTTATAGTTATCATTAATAAATAATTTAAATAAGTAATCTTAAATTATAATTAATTAATTAAAAAATTAAATTACATTTCATAATATATAGTGTAAATAATATAATATGAGAAATATTTTTTAGTTTATAATAAAATAATCATTAATAACATGATTAAAAATTTTAATTTTTGATGAATGAAAATATTTTAAATATTAATGTTTAATTAATAATTAAATTTTACTAATTTTAAAGAATAAATATAGAAGAAAATTTTATTCAATTATTGCTTTAAAATTAAAATATAGATATTCATAAAAATTAATATAAAAATTAGTGGAATTCTTATTAATAGTTATTATTAATAAATAATTTTAATAAATTAATTATAATTATAATTAATTGATTCAAAATTAAAATTAGATTTCATAATATAGTGTAAATAATATAAGAAATATTTATTAGTTTATAAATAATCATTAATAACATAGTTATAAAATTATTAATATTAGTTAATAATTATTATTGCAATATCACTATTGAAAAAAAAATTATATGGATTAAAATTTTCAAATATTAATTTTTAATTAAGAATAAAT
Organism: Pinus albicaulis; assembly: GCA_034641835.2. Taxonomy (NCBI): domain Eukaryota; kingdom Viridiplantae; phylum Streptophyta; class Pinopsida; order Pinales; family Pinaceae; genus Pinus; species Pinus albicaulis. The sequence goes on from JAXQQM020065729.1 coordinate 21,445, forward strand.
ATAAGAATATAATTAATTATACAATTAGTTTCCTTAAAAAAAATAATTGAAAATTAAAATTAAAATTAAAATTCATAGAAATTGAAATTAAAATTTTTACATCTCTAAAATTTCTTATAAGAAGATTAATCATTATTATTAAATTATTAATGCTTATTATTAAATGAGATAATCATTATTAAATATGTCATTATAATCTTATTAATAATAAAAATCAATAATATTAATCATTAATCAATAAGTACATACTAATAACATTATATTATTTTATTTTATGTAATTAATTGAATAATAAATTAATTGAATGGTTGACTCTCATAGTTTTGGTAGGTTTTTATTTCACTTTTATATTCATGTGTTCTCTTCTCATGCTCTCATACACATGTGTCTTCCTGAAAATGGATCCTCATTGAAATTCAGATCTTCATTCACATTCGAAACGCCCTTCATTCACATTCGAAACGCCGACAAAATTTTGTTATATTGTGAAAAATCAAAATTGTTATTATTCAATAAAAAACTACATAACCTTTAAAACCATTACCACTGCATGTAAATGGGATAAAGTAAAATAAATCTCGACGAAAATTTGGATTATGAATTACTTACCACCCATTTAAGAATGGGTGTTGTGCTCAATAAATTCATATGACGCCTTATCAATGTAGTTTGTTGGGTTAATCTGAACCTTCAAAGATCAGCATGAAACAAACAGCAAACACATGGTTGCTTGTAGTTAAAAACAACCTTTCTAACATTCCTCAAAAAGTTATCTACTCCTAAATATTCTTGAATATTCCTGATGTTTCATTTTAGTGTTTTAAATTGAAACCATTTTACAGGTGTGACTTGGAGATAATAGATAAATAAATGTGCTTGAGTTTCTGTAGGTTATTTTAGAAATTTGTTGTCCTATCTATGTGAGTTTTAGTTGACTTAGACGGTTAACAGTAGTTGGTTGAAACACGTATTTCCAATTGTAGTTTTCGTACACTCAAATAGTTAATTCTGCTTAAAATTTTCTGGTTCACCATTTTGTATTAATGCGAACCAGTGCAACGTTTTATCCAATGGCGTAAATTTAGCCATAATGAAGGTACATTGAAGGTCAGGTACAAATGGACCCATTGGATGAACATAACAACAGATTATGATTTACAAGACACCGCGAAAGTGCAGAATGAACGATGTTGTTCAGATTAAAATCTACTTATGGCTCCAACATAACCACAAGTTTTGGAAATTTAATAAATGCATAACCTACTTTTTTATAAATTTAAAAAATATTTAAAATAATATATATATATTTCAGAGTTAAATATTTCATAAACATCATTTTTTAGGTCTACGTTGGAAATTAATTTTGGATTCATGTTGTAACACCTCTAGTTTCATGTTTTCAAACTAGACATTTGAACTTCGGTCCAAAGGGGAGTAGACCCCAATGGATAATTATGGTGTGAATGTAATTAATTATTTAAGTATGAAAAATAAATAATATATTTCTGTGCATGTTGACCAACTGAGATTTTTTAGATCACTTGCCAAAGCCATGAGGTATGGAAAGAGGCTAAGACTTTCCCCAAAAAAATCTTTCAAAAAGCCTTGAAAGAATTAATTTCTAATTTAGATTTTTGAGGAAAAATCTAAATTTCCCCAATGATGTGGAGAGTAGTTGGGAAGAGGTAAAAATATGAAAAAGCAAAAAGCAACTTTAAAGTCCCTAAATAAGGGAAGCCTAGGAAAATAGGAATAAAAGCATCCTATAAGTCTGGACACGGAATTAGAAATAGGATTTGGGGAGAGCAACTTAAATAAGCTACTCCAGAACAAATTGGGGTTGGTCTATTCTAGGAGAGGATTTCAGCTCGGGGGTGAGTTCTACAGACAGAAGAACTCTAAGGTTGGGAGGATTGGTCATCTGCAGAAGTGGTATGTTCACAATTTTTAGGAATTGTTAAAATACCTACTGTTGTGTAATATTGTTAATTTCTATAGATTTTATTTAAATCAAATTTCTAAAATTGAAATTCCTTACTTTTAATAGAAGTAAACAAAAGAAATAACTCTTTTGACTTTCTGTATTGTAGTAGGAATAAAATTCTAAGGAACACTATCAGCCAGAATCTCTAAACCATAGTCTGGTTTAAATTTGGAGATAATAAAATAATTCCTTAGATATTAAAATAGATTTCCATACTCAAATTAAATGTGGTAACTTTAATCTGCTTCTATAATGAAAAATTATATGATCATGAAGAAATAGATACTATCATTCTACAAGCTAAAATGATAACTGTAACTCTGTATAAACATGAAAAGATAAATTTATCTTAGTACTTAGGAAAGGATTTATTTCTTAAGAATTATAAATTGTATTTAACAGAGTGTAGTCTGTTCAACTGATATAGCAGTATAAAAAGAACTTTACAATGTACAATCGCTTATTGGTGAAATTTATACATTGAGGATTTTAGTGGAATTTCCTCAGTTGCATTGTGAAAATAGAAGAATATAAAATTCTAAACTAGCAGAGAATGGAGATTATATTTGAAATTCTTTAGAAACAAACAAAGAAAAACTTATATAAGTGCACTCTAAATATTTCGAAAAAAGAATAGCTCTGTGATCTAGTGTAACAATATAAGAAGAATTCTTATATACATCTAAGATATTCTACATGCAAAATACAAGTTCTAGTGAGAATAGAAATAAATAAATCTGGAATTTAAATATTGTTATTCCAATAGTCTTACTTAAAAAAAATTCAGAAAATATTCTAGAATCTGAGATATACCACAGATACAACAAGATAAGGTATTAACATGTTTTAAATTTTCATAAATGCTGGAGATAAACATATAAGAATGGAATTAAATAGACAACTCTATTTTAAATTTCAGTACAGATATACTATATATTTGTTTACAATACTGTCATTAATTACAAAAATAATTAGTGAGAGTACTATTATCAAAGGGAGTATTGCTAATAGCTTATAAAGTTAATTTTTTGAAATTAATTTTATAATTGCAAAACAAGAGGAAAGAAGTTAAATAATGAATATAGCAAATTGTGTTATTAGTGAAATAACCTCTCAATTAAATTATTAAAGAGAGCTTAGTGAAACCCTAACAGGGTTATGTACAGATATCAGAATTGATAAATGCAATAATAAATATATATCCTATAGACATAGCTAATCCAGAATATATTCAATTGTATATAATCTAATAGAGTAAATTAGATAGTCTGAACAAACTATATTACACATAGGGTAAAATATGCATTGAACTAAAACAAAACAAAAATTTCTACGGTAAATTTCACCCATAGTCACTCTAAAGTCCATGAACCAAATACATTACAGTCATGTGAGAAAAGTCTATGATGATAGACAGTTGAAATTTGTTTATTACAATCTTGCAGAGGCGACTGATTCAATTACAAAAGTCTAACTGTATAGGTTTCTGGAGATTTATATAATATAGTGCCACGAAGGTAAAAAAAAATCGTGGTAAATTCATTACCAACCTGAAAACGAAGAACCCATACGTAAGGTAAGAGTCAGAATAAGAGTCGCACTTTAACTTTGTAACTGAGAAAAACTGAAATAAGAAGGAATGAGGTACCTGCAATGATATAAATTTTTCGGTATGAAAAAAAAAACAAAAATTATAAGTTAATAATAATAATCGAACCTCAAAATAGCAATATTAAAGAGGTTACCTCCATAATTTCGCCAATGAGGATGCAGCTGTAAAGAAGAATGCACAGACAAAAGAAATGGTTCAATAGTATGTAAAAACAAAACTGAAGTAGATAAATGAATATTAGAATTCGATTGTATTATTAATACTCACCAGTGCGTTCGAAATGACAGATAGCCTTTGCAAATGAGTTCGAATTGAAGGGCTCGATTTCACAGAAGCCGAATTTGTGAAGTTTGAGAGGTATTGGGACTGTACAATTTTCACAAAAGGAAATAAGAGTTTGCCTCGGGCCATGAGAAGAAACCACAAATAGAAGGACATAGGGTTCTTCCCAAAAATTTGTTGAAGTGAGAAAACCATGTCTCGAAAGGAAGAACAAAAAATTAAATAAATGAGGCCATTAGAATATGGTAAATTAAAAAAATAAAATATGTAAATCACAGTGTTCTCAATAATGAATTTAGAAGAGGAACATCGATATTCCTTCCTGTCCGAAGAGAAATAAATAAATCACAGGAATGATATGAGAAATCAAACCTATGAAAGAAAATATGAAACCAGAGCTAAAGCGATCGACTCAAAAACCCAATATTTAACAGAAGGTTCAAGAAAAATGATTATTATAAACCAAAAATTGATGGTATAGAACACTGTGATAACGCTTTAGAAAATAACAAAGACTTACCAGAACGTATGGTGAAGGGAGGCGACAGCGAAAAAAAGTTACTGACTGTAGATTTTCTCTTTCCTTGCCATACGAATGAACCAGAGATAAAACCCGCATCAGTGAAATGATTCCAAGAAATGTTAAAGCGAACAGTGAAGGAGTAAAATAGAAAGAAGTGGAGAAATCCTAATGAAAATCCAACCATCCACGTGGTAGAGATCTACCAACGTTCTCGTGGATCAATGTATAAATTCACGAATTGACAATGAACTGGAAAAATTTATCGCGAAGGGTACTGATACAGATGAAGCTTTAAAAGCCAAACGTATGATAGTCATATTCATAATATAATATAATTTTGTTTATGTGGCTCAAGAAAAGGTGGAAATCCCTTTCGTATTATTACAATAAAAGTACAAGACGGGAGTGATTTCACATATATGGATTGACAGTTGACAATTCCATTACAAACGAATAAAATATAATTACTATGTATCATAACGAATCCACAAAAATCCGAGTAATATATTTTAAAAGACCTCTTGGAAACCTCATACGTTCATGTTACGATATCGTTACAAGAGTAACGAAATTTCATTGAAATTACAAACCATTCCAATACGTGGAGTTGGTTTTAATTACAACATGTAATTGGTATGTACGTCCAATCTCAAATCGATTTAAATTTTGATAAACAATGTTACAATTGTGATACGTATTAGGTGGACATTAACCTTTAGTGAAATATTGAGGTTGATAAAATACATACGTTGTCTAATTTAGACCTCTAAAATGATGACTCTCTCTGAAATCAAGTCGAGACTATCATTTACAGGTAAGGCATTAAGTAGAAAGATGGAAATTGTACAAATTTAAATTTAATAAATATAATTAGTATGGGCTCTAAGTATGTTTATGAAAAGAATATGTTGAGAGTGGGAAATTAAAGTTCCTTATTAAAAAAAAAAAAAAAAAAATTGTTGATAAAGACATTACAAATGGTATCAGAGTCCAAGTTATAAAAACTGGGCTGTTGTTGTGCTCACTGCATAAATTAAAAAAAAAAGTTGGAAAAAAAAAATGTTACTGATGTTGTGTTTTTTTAGTGTACAAAGGTACTGAAACTGAAAGGTCAATGGCTGAAGGAGAGGAAATTTATGTTGATTTGGGTGATGGAGATAACACACCAGATCCCAACACTCCTTTGATGGCTATGTTGCACAGGTTTCAATGGGACATGGCTGAGCTAAGAAGCCAAAATGACAGGCTGTCATTAGCCAGTGAAGAGCATGAAAAGTTGATAAGAGAACTGACCTCACGGAACAGCCAGAAAGGTGAAGGTTCCGAAAAGAGGAGGAAGGGAAAGTTCTCAGATTATTCTGAGGAAGATGACACTACTAGACATTAGTCTAAGAAAAAGAGGGAATTATAGGGGGAATTCCGAAAAATTAAAACTCCCTCCTATGATGGGGAAAAGGAGGAGGATGCTGAGGCATGGCTGTTGAATATGATTAAATATTTTCAGGTCTATGAATATGAAAGCAATCTGAAGGCCAGATTAGCTACCTACCAGTTGTAAGGTAAGGCTACCTTGTAGTGGGAGGAGACAAAAATGGTTCATACCATTGATGAAAAAACATTGACTTAGGAAGATTTCTAAGTCAACTTTAAAAACCGCTATTTGAACGAACACTATTATGATGATAAAGAAAAGGAGTTCCACGAACTCAGATTGGGACAACTAACCATAGATGACTTTGTCACCAAGTTTACAAATCTGTTAAGGTATGTTCCTTATATTCGTGAAGAGAATGCAAAGGTACAAAGGTTTTGAACTGTTTTCTTGCTGTGTACAAGGAGAAAATAGAGTTCGATAATCTAAAAACTATGGATGAAGCAATGAGGAAAGCTATATTATGCTATCAGTAGTTTAAAGGAAAGAGTGAACATGGAAAAAGCTGGGTAAACAAGGGTGAATTCAAAGGAAACAAACAGAAACCATCTTACTTGAAGAACTTTGGTAGGGATCATTAGTGGAAGAAATTTAACAAACCAAAGGAAAGTCAAACTACTTAGTCCCAAGTTGGTTGAAAACAAATAGATGGAGATAAAAAGAAGGAAGGAATAGTTAAACTGCGGGAATCTTTGAAATGTTGGGGTTGTGGAGAACCTCATTTGTTGAGGGATTGTCCACACTGAAATATTGATATGATTATGAGAGATAGAGAAGCTACCACAGTAAATGATATCGCAAGGAACATACCCAATATCAGTGCAGCCTTGGAGAACTGACATGAGGAACACCAGGCTACTATGGTTGAGATGGAAGGAAAGATTGCTAACCAATCTGTTACAGTTTTAATTGATCTGAGTGCTTCTTTGAGTTACATTAGTCCACAAGTTGTAGAGAAATGCAATCTCAAAACTGAAAAATTTCAACAGTCTTGGTTGGTCCAGTTAGCCACTCGTACCAAACGAAAAGTAACTCATAAGTTACCTCAAACAAAAATTAAATTAAATGATTTTTAGACAAAATTAAATTTAAACATTCTTCCCTTAGGTTCATATGATTTTCTGATAGGAATGGACTGGTTAGAAAAGAGAGAGGCTATGATGAACTATTGGGATAAAACTCTGCATTGCATAGATGAGGAAGGGAGACCCTTTATACTCAGAGGAAAACCAAAACCAATCTCTGTAAGACAAATATCATCTCTGCAATTAAAAATAATAGCTAGAAAAGGATACCAAGTATATGTTGTACATGTTGAAGAATTAGGACAACAACTTGAAGAAAACCTGCTAGACACTTTACCAGTGGTAAGAGATTTCAAAGAAGTTTTTCCAGATGAGATTCCTCATCTCTCCCCCAAAAGAGAAATTGATTTTTCGATCGATTTGGTGCCAGGAGCAACACCCGTTTCTAGAGCCCCTTACTGGAGGAGCCCCCCTGAACTCATGGAGTTGAAAATGCAAATGCAAGAATTGTTGGATAAAGGTTACATCAGACCGAGTGTATCTCCTTGGGGAGCACCGGTGTTGTTTGTGAAAAAGAAGGATGGAACCTTCGGAATGTGCATTGACTACCATCAATTGAATAAGTTGACAGTCAAAACAGATACCCATTACCCAAAATAGATGACCTTTTTGATCAGGTAAGAGGGGCTTCAGTATTTTCTAAGATTGATCTCAGGACTGGTTATCACCAAGTTAGAATTAAGGAGGAAGACATTAGTAAAACAACTTTTCGAACCAGGTATGATCACTACGAATTTGTAGTCCTACCTTTTGGTTTGAAAAATGCCCCTGCCACTTTTGTGTGCTTAATGAACAGCGTTTTGAACAAGTACTTAGATAAATTTGTACTAGTGTTCATCGACGATATTCTAGTCTATTCAAAAAGTGAGGAATAGCACAAGAACACTTAAGGATAGTTTTACTAACTTTGAAAGAAAACCAGTTATATGCCAAATTCAGTAAATGTGAATTTTATAAAGACAAGATTCGATATTTGGGGCATATCATTTTTGAACAAGGATTGGTTGTTTACCTTGAGAAAATAAAGGCTATTAGAGAATGGCAGGTGCCGACTGATGTTTCAACAGTAAGATCATTTATGGGAATTTCAGGTTATTATCGAAGGTTTGTGGAAAGATTTTCTGCAATAGCATATCCCATAACTTCACTACAGAGAAAAGGCACCAAATTTGAGTGGATTGAAAAATGCCAAAACAACATTGAACAAATAAAATTAAGACTTACAACAGCCCCTATACTGAAAATTGCAGATCCTGACAAAGAGTTTTTTGTGTGTACAGATGCATGTAGAGAGGGATTGAGAGGAGTCCTGTTGCAAGAAAATTATGTTATTGCATATGAATCTAGAAAGCTTAAGAAACATGAGCAGAATTATAGTGTATATGATCTAGAATTGGCTGTTGTAATTCATGCCTTGAAGATGTGGCAACACTATCTTCTTGGAAAAAAATTACATTGATGACAGATCATATTAGTCTCAGGTATTTCTTTTCTCAAACAGATTTGAATGCTCGACAAGCCAGATGCCTGTATTTTCTGAGTGAATTTGATATGGACATAAAACATATCAAATGGAAAGAAAATAAAATCGATGATGCTCTAAGCAGAAATGCTTGCCAAAACATAAGCAACATTGGGAGTAGTGCTAGTCTTGACTTAGAAGAATTAGTTAAAAAGGTAGTAGATCAAGATTCCAATTATGAAAATATGCAATTGAAAATGTTGAAAAAGAAATGGATGAGTACACCCAAAATCAGAAAGGGTTGATCTGCTATAAAAACAGATTCTATATTCCCAATGTGGAGTCTTTGAAGAAAGAAATTCTAAATGAATATCATAAATAGCCATATTCAGGACATCCTGGATATCAAAAAATGCTTACAGCCTTGAAAAAGAAATTGTTTTGGCTAGGAATGAAAAAGGATGTAGCAAACTATTTAGCCAGATGTATGGAATGTCAACTAGTCAAAGTTGAACATCAACATCCAACTGGTCTTTTGAATCCCTTTCCAATTTCAGAATGGAAATGGGACACTATTTCTATAGATTTTATAACTGGGTTACCCAGAACAACGTATCAAGATGACTTAGTGATGGTAGTAGTAGATACCTTAACAAAGGCTACACATTTCATACCTGTAAAATCTACTTTTGGGATAGCCCAAGTAGCAGATGTGTTCCTAAAAGAAATAGAAAGGCTACACGGGGTCCCAAAGATGATTATTTCAAATAGGGATGCTAAGTTCACAGCTGCCTTATGGAAAGGTCTGTTTGGGGGCATGGGCACTAAATTGAATTTTAGTACTGCTTGTCACCCTCAGACGGATGGTCAAACAGAGAGAACAAATCATATTTTGGAAGATATGCTGAGAATGTATGTGATGGAGAGGCCATCAAAATGGGGAGACTACTTGCATTTAGTCAAATTTGCTTACAACAACAGCTATCAATCCTCCATCAAAATGAGTCCATTTGAATCACTCTACGAAAGAAAATGTCATACTCCTTTATGTTGGAGCCAACCTGTAGATAAGCTAGTATTGGGGCCAGATACTCTACAAGAAATGGACAGGATTTTCAAACAAATACAGAGAAACATCAAGACAACACAAGATCGACAGAAAAACTATGCTGATAAGAAGAGAGTGCATCGAGAGTTCAAAGTGGGTGATCATGTGTACCTGCAGATTAAACCCAAAAATAGCACACTTTATGATGGAAGTTTTGCAAAATTGGCTCCTAGATATTGTGGGCCTTTTGAGGTGTTAGAAAGGGTGGGACCAGTGGCTTATAAGCTGGCCTTACTGCCCCATGTTAAATTTCATGATGTGTTTCATGTTTCGTTATTAAAAATATATGTACATGATGCTTCTCACATTGTTGGTTGGAATGTGATATAGGTGGAACCATAAGGGGAGTTCCTTCCAAAGCCGCTTCAAATATTGGAGTCGGAATAAATTGAACTAAGGAACTAAACAGTAGCAAGAGTAAAGGTGAAGTGGAAGCACTTTACTGCTGAAGAAGCTACATGGGAAAGAGAAGCTGAGATGATGGAAAAACATCCATATCTATTTTCAAAATAAACTCTAGTAGTTAGCTGTTAACACTGAGGATGGTGTTTGTTTTTAGAGGGGGAATATGTAACACCCCTAGTTTCATGTTTTCAAACTAGACATTTTAACTTCAGTCCAAAGGGGAGTGGACCCCAATGAATAATTGTGGTGTGAATGTAATAAATTATTTAAGTATGAAAAATAAATAATTTATTTCTATGCATGTTGACCAAATGAGATTTTTGAGATCACTTGCCAAATCCATGAGGTAAGGAAAGAGGCTAAGACTTTCCCCAAAAAAATATTTCAAAAAGCCTTGAAAGAATTTATTTCTAATTTAGATTTTTGAGAAAAAATCTAAATTTCCCCAATGATGTGGAGAGTAGTTGGGAAGAGGTAAAAAGATGGAAAAGTAGAAAGCAACTTTAAAGTCCCTAAATAAGGGAAGCCTAGGCAAATAGGAATAAAAGCATCCTATAATTCAGGACACAGAATTAGAAACAGGCTTTGGGGAGAGTAGCTTAAATAAGCTACTCCAGAATAGATTGGGGTTGGTCTCTTCTAGGAGAGGATCTCATCTCGGGGGTGAGTTCTAGAGATAGAAGAACTCTAGGGTTGGGAGGATTGGTCATCTGCAGAAGTGGTATGTTCACAATTTTTAGGAATGGTTAAAATACCTATTGTTGCGTAATATTGTTAATTTTTGTAGATGTTATTTAAATCAAATTTTTGAAATTGAAATTCCTTAATTTTAACAAAAGTAAACAGAAGAAATAACTCTTCTGAATTTTTGTATTATAGTAGGAATAAAATTCTAAGGAACACTATCAGCCAGAATCTCTAAACCATAGTCTGGTTTAAATATGGAGATAATAAAATAATTCCTTAGATATTAAAATAGATTTCCATACTCAAATTAAATGTGGTAACTTTAATCTTCTTCTATAATGAACAGTTATATGAACATCAAGAAATTGATACTATAATTCTACAAGCTAAAATGATAACTGTAACTCTGTATAAACATGCAAAGAGAAATTTATCTCAGTACTTAGAAAAGGAATTATTTCTTAAGAATTATAAATTATATTTAACAGAATGCAGTATGTTAAACTGATATAGTAGTATAAAAATAACTTTACAATGTACAATCCCTTACTGGTGAAATTTATACATTGAGTATTTTAGTGGAATTTCCTCAGTTGCATTGTGAAAATAGAAGAATATAAAAATTCTAAACTAGAAGATAATGGAGATTATATTTGAAATTCTGTATAAAGAAACAAAGAAAAACTTATATAAGTGCACTCTAAATATTTCGAAAAGGGTATAGCTCTCTGATCCAGTGTAACAATATAAGAAGAATTCTTATATACATCTAAGATATTATACATGAAAAATACAGATTCTAGTGAGAATATAAAGAAATAGATCTAGAATTAAAATATTGTTGTTCCAATAGTCTTAATTAAAAAAAATTCAGACAGTATTCTAAAATCTGAGATATACCACACAGACAACAAGATAAGGTATTAACAGGTTTTAAATTTTCATAAATGTTGGAGATGAACATATAAGAATGGAATTAAATAGACAACTCTATTTTAAATTTCAGTACAGATATACTAGATATATGTTTACAATACTGTCATTAATTACAAAATTAATTAGTGAGAGTACAATTATCAAAAGGCAATATTGCCAATAGCTTATAAAGTTAATTTTTTGAAATTAATTTTATAATTGCAAAACAAGAGGAAAGAAGTTAAATAATGAATATAGAAAACTGTGTTATTAGTGAAATAACCTCTCAATTAAATTATTAAAGAGATCTTAGTGAAACCCTAACAGGGTTATGTACATATATCAGAATTGATAAATGCAATAATAAATATATATCCTATAGACAGAGCTAATCCAGAATATATTCAATTGTGTATAATCTAATAGAATAAATTAGATACTCCGAACAAACTATAATACACATAGGGTAAAATATGCATCGAACTAAAATGAAATAAAAATGTCTATGGTAAATTTCACCTGTAGTCACTCTAATGTCCATGAACCAAATAGATTACAGTCCTGCAAGAAAAGTCTATGATGATAGACAGTCGAAATTTGTTTATTACAATCTTTTGTAGAGGCGACTGATTAAATTAAAAAAGCATAACTATATAGGTTTCTGGAGATTTATATAATATAGTGCCACAAAGGTCAAAAACAATCGTGGTAAATTCGTTACCAACCTAAAAACGAAAAACCCATATGTAAGGTAAGAGTCAGAATAAGAGTCGCACCATAACTTTGTAACTGAAGAAGAATGGTCAATGCGAGATGGAGGTGAATCGGTATTTTGGACTTACTCAAAACTTTTACTTTCTCTTACTTAGAAACACCCGCATCACTTTCCTGAAGCCAACTCACGTATACACGCGGATATACTTAATAAAACATGGGTATGTCCAATAGTCTTATTATGCATTTATTTCTTTACTTAGGTCTATGCATCATTCATTCATCAGATGTTTAGTTAACAGTAAGCATGTGCACTAATAATAGAATAAACCATCACACATAAGCAACACACATGAACACCAGGATTTTAGGTGGAAACCCAAGATGGGAGAAAACCACCGCTGTCGTTGTCTCGGCCTTCAATATTTTATTATAGAGAAAACATCTTACAACCATGCACTGGCGCAGACTCATACCAGCACGCAGGCACCCACCTGCAGAAGGCCACAACCTTCTCTCGTTTACCAGCCTCTCCTGGAAGGGAGCTACGACCCCCTGCTCTCGTTTACCAGCCTCACCTGGAAGGGAGCTACGACCCCCTATCGTTTACCAGCCTCACGGAAGGGAGCTTCTGACCCCTTTATTTGAAGGCTTCAACCTTCGGCACCTTTGTGGACCCACGTTTCATCGATTTTTTCTTACTGAGTCAACCCACACAATTAAGCTCAAAGGTACCTCATTCCCGGTACCTCATTGGTATGCAAAGCTGAGTAGATAAATGAATATTATAATTTGATTGTATTATTAATACTAACCAGTGTGTTCGAAACAACGGATAGTCTTTGCAAATGGGATCGAATTGAAGGGCTCGATTTCACAAAAGCCGAATTCGTGAAGTTTGAGAGGTATCGAGACTGTACAATTTTCACAAAGGGAAATAAGAGTTCTCCCCAGGCCGTGAGAAGAAACCACGAATAGAAGGACATAGGGTTCTTCCCCAAAATTCGTTGAAGTGAGAAAACCATGTCTCGAAAGGAAGAGCAGAAAATCAAATAAATTAGGCCATTAGAATATGCTAAATTAACAAAATAAACTATGTAAATCACAGTGCTCTCAATAATGAATCTAGAAGAGGAATGCCGATATTCCTTCCTATCTGAAGAGAAATAAATAAATCACAGGAACGATATGAGAAATCGAACCTATGAAAAAAAAATATGAAACCAGAGCTAAAGCGATGGATTCAAAAACCCAATATTTAACAAAAGGTTCAAGAAAAATGATTATTATAAACCAAAATCGATGGTATAGAACACTATAAGAATGCTTCAGAAAAGAAAAAAGATTTACCAGAACGTATGGTGAAGGGAGGCGGCAACGAAAAAACGTTACTGACTGTACATTTTCTCTTTCCTTGCCATACGAATGAACCAGAGATAAAACCGGCATCGACGAAATGATTCTGAGAAATGTTAAAGTGAACAGTGAAGGATTAAAATAGAAAGAAGCGGAGAAACCCTAACGAAAATCCAACCGTCCACGTGGTAGAGATCTACCAACGTTCTCGTGGATCAATGTATAAATTCACGAATTGACAATGAACTGGAAAAATTTATGGCGAAGGGTACTGATACAGCTGAAGCTTTAAAAACCAAACATATGACAATCATATTCGTAATATAAAATAATGTTGTTTCTGTGGCTCGAGAAAAGGTAGAAATCCCTTTCGTATCATTACAATAAAAGTATAAGACGGGAGTGATTTCACATATATGGATTGACAGTTGACAATTCCATTACAAACGAATAAAATATAAGTACTATGTACCATAACGAAGCCAAAATCCGAGTAATATATTTTAAAATACCTCTTGGAATCCTCATATGTTCATGTTATGATATCATTACAAGAATAACGAAATTTCATTGAAATTACAAACCATTCTAATACGTGGAGTTAGTTTTAATTACAACATGTAATTGGTATGTACGTCCAATCTCAAATCGATTTAAAGTTTGATAACCAACGTTACAATTGTGATACGTATTAGGTGGAGATTAACCTTTAGTGAAAGATTGAGGTTGATAAAATATATATGTTGTATAATTTATACCTCTAAAATGATGACTCTCTCCTAAATCAAGTCGAGACTATCATTTATAGGTAAGGCATTAAGTAGAAAGATGGAAATTGTATAGATTTAAATTTAATAAATATAATTAGTATGGGCTCTAAGTATGTTTATGAAGAGAATATGTTGAGAGTGGGAAATTAAAGTTCCTTTAAAATATATATATATATATATTTGTTGATAAATTGGAGATATTACACATGTGAGTCATTGTGTTGTAGTCTAACTAGATTGTTTTTTTTCCATGAAAATCAAGGAAATTTCGGTAAGATTTTAAGAAAATCAGGATTACAGCTATCAAACTTCAATATTTTGGGTGTCGAGGCTTTTTATGGTGCTCAATACATTTCCACCATCGAAAACATGATTCAAAACACTGCTACTAGAAGTTTTCTTAATTTTTGCCTCGATTCCAACCCTTTGGCCAGTCCTCACAATTCCTTTGCCTCTGTGGAGCAACAAAAACTCCTATCTCCACATACCCTAGTATGACCTAATGTGTAAGTATGATATGACTCCTATCTCCACATATCCTAGTATGACATGATGTGTAAGTATGTTGACTGATCTCTCCACATATCCTAGTATACTTACATGATGCATAAGTATGTTCGTACATCCAAATAAAAAATAATAATAGAAAAATTAATGTCAGCCCTAAACAAAATTTAAAATAACCATATAGATAAAAAAATACAATACAATTGTTTCATGAGTTTAATAAATTTTTTTATCATATATTGAATTTGAATGGATCATAACTTTATTTCAACAAATCTTTTACACATTAAAATTTCAAGTTAGGTACTCTTTACGAAAGGCAGTAGTCTTTACCAAAGCTTATACCATTGTTAGATTAAAGTAAAAAATTTATTTCAACACAAATAATCCAAAATCTTGCTCCAAAATATTTCAATATTTCTTTTAGTTAATCATTTTTAAAATGATTCTTTATAAGAAAAACCATATCCTATGGATATATTAAAATATTTGTAGACATAAATATTTCCACATCAAAATTGTAATATTTGAAAATATTCATTAGATTATAAAGTTTGTTACCATGCCATGTAAAAAACATTATTAAATAAAATATTAATAATAATAATAAATATAATATTAATTAAATAATAAATATAATATTAATATTAATATATTATAATACTTCCCCGATGGTGGTGACCACACTCATATCTAGATGGCAGCAAGATGGGATGTGGAGCCTGATGGGACTCCATGTAACACATGGGAGAATTAATATGTTTAACGATACATCGTTCCAACACCACCGTGCACAAGGTTTAATTCTGACCAGGGAACTTCAGAAGGTAAATAGGTAGCTTCGGGCGATGAGGAGAGAGTCTCTGGTGAGAATTTGGTCTGATCTATATGTCCCCTGGCTCAAGCTCTGGCTAGGGGATGAAAGGCCAGTCTTTTGCGCTAAGTCTAGTTGGGAGGAGGGGCTTCACTTGCTTCAAGCATGGCCATGGGATCTAGGGGATTTCTTGTCCAACTGGAAATGTGAATTTTCCAACGACCTGCCTGGTCTGTGGGTGTTTGGGGATTTTTGGGGGCCTCTCCTAGTTTGGCTTCGTAACTGCCTTGAGGAAGCGTCACTAGTTCTTCACATCGACAAGAATTATGCTCCAACTCATGATTTTTGGGTTCTCCTAGATTCACTGGATTCCTGGGCCTTCGCTACGACACCCTGCTCCTACTCCACCAATGTATTCCTCACAAGAGTTTGGGTATTGATAAATGTAAGGCCCTAGACCCATTAGGATAAGGCGGCTAATGATATTCACAATGCAAATTGTGTTTTTCTTCTGAAAATTTCTTGTATGTTTCCTTGGTGCTTCTTTCTGGTCAGCTGGAATGACACTCTAGAGGGGGAGGTCAGTGGTTGCAATGTTGGTTTCATGCCCCGAAAGAGGGGACATGCTTGTAGGGGTGGTGTCAGTCTGTGTATGGCCAATCGCTAGCATCATGGTGAGCTTAGCTTGGACTCTGAGTCCACCAAAAGCTAGCATTCAAAAGAGGAGGTAACTCTGTCACCAACCTGGCCGTAGGGCCAAGTGGAAACCGGAGCCTCCTTAGAGTCTATTGTGGCCCAATTTACTAATATTCAACTCAATATTGGCATGCTAGGGGAGTAGAGGTATGTTGATCAAAACGAATTGGTAGCTCATGTTAATGGTGTCCAACACATGCAGAATGAGATCCTGGATTTCGTTTAAAGTATTCACTGACAACACATACACATAAATGAACATATTCACTCCTTAGAGGTGAGGGTGGAACAAATGGATTACCACATTTTTTAATGGGTTGCTCTCTTTTTTGCGCCTCTAGCGTTCCCCCCAAATCCACCCCCTTAATGTGGATTACTATGAATTGTAATTTTGACTATTGTTTTTTGTAAACTCTGACCTGCAAGCTAGCTGCTAGTAACTAATCACACTAGTTTTCTTGGCTTTCCTCCAGCCTTCATTCTTCTTAGAGCAAGGCATGAGCCAAATTCTAAGTTTGTGAAGATGTATTTTTTATATGATGATGTTATGCTAATATAATTATTGATCCTTGACCGACAAAAAAATATATTATAATACTAATATTGTTAGACTTAATAACTTTGGATTAATATAATATTACATTCGATATAATATTTAACTTCTTATATAATTATAATATATATTAATATACCATGATATATATTAACTATAGATGTATATGGGAGGGAAGAAAAAATACATTAAGTGATAAGGGTAGAGGGATAGATAGAGTGAGAGAAGGGGAGAAAAGGAAGTATGAGATAGAGGATTTGAGGCAAGGGAGGGATAGAGAGATGGAGGGAAGACAAAAAAACATAGAGAGAGAAAAATGGAGAGAGAGAGAGAGGGAGTGAAAAGGGAGTTATGGAGAGACAGTGTGTATGTTTGGGGTGATATCGAGAGACAAAGAAGGAGAGATGGAGAGAAGGGGGGGAGAGAAGGAGAGAGAAGGAGGGATTGTAACAGAGTTGGAGGGCGAAGAGAGAGAGAGAGAGAGAGAGAGAGAGAGAGGTGGGAGATAAAGGGATTGAGAATAAGGAAGAGAGTTATGATGTGGGAGAGAGAAGGCGAGAGTAAGGGAGTGAAAGAGGAAGGTAAGAAGAAACACACACAGAGATAAATTTATAGAGAGAGAAATGGAGTGATAAGGTAGATGGAGAGAGAGGGAGTGAGGAGAAGAAAAGGGAAGAGAGATACATGGGGGGAGAGAGGGAGAGAAGGTAAAGAGAGTTAGAGAGAGAGAGGGAGAGGAAGCGAGAGGAAGAGATACATAGATAAGGATAAAGAGTGTGTTTTTTTTTGGGGTGATATAGAAAGATAAAAGAGAGACAAAGGGAGATAGAGATAGAGATGGAATGTGAAGAGACGGAAGAAGAGGGAGATAGAGAGAGGGAGAGATAGATAGATATGGAGAGAGAGAGAGAGTGTGTGTGTAAGGGGGTGAGATAGAGAGACAATGAGGGAAAGATGGAGGGAGATATAGATTTAGTCTGAGTGGGGAGAAAGGGAAGAATATTTCTTGCACGAAATGGATTTATCTCGGTGTAAATGGTGATTTTTAATCCTATTTGATTGCTTGCACTGAAGGAGATAAAATAAATTGTAGGGGAGAGGAGGAATGAAGAGATAAATAAGGAGAGAAGTGATAGAGGGGGAGAAAGGTAAGAGAGATAGAGGGAGACACAAATATGGATGGGGGAGAGAGGGGGAGACAGAAAGGGATAGGGAGGGAGAAAACAAGGTTGGAGGGAAGAGAGAGAGAGAGAGAGAGAGGATGAGAGAGAGGAGGAGAAATGGAGGGAGAGAGAGGAGAGAGGGAGTGGCAAAGAGATGGACTTGGAAGGGGATAAAGGGAGGGAAGAAGAAATACATATAGAGAGAAAAATGGAGAGAGGAGAGATGGAGAGAGTGTGTGTATGTTTGGTGATGAGGGAGAGTGACAAAGAAGGCGAGATGGTAGGTTACATAGAAATATATGGAGAGGGGAGATACCAAATATCTTGTTACACAAATCTCTTTTTACTTAGTGAAAATAAATTTATGGATTTACTGTAGTCACATTTTGTAAGCCTAGATGATGCTTCATAAGTCGGCATGTTTTTTATGTTATACATTCCTAGATGAGGCTTTAGAAGTGGGTATGTTATTTATGGCATACATTTTATTCTAAAATATTGTTACGAGTGGTAAATAATTCATTTCCCCATTAAGCTAGAGATTTAAAGACAATAGGGCAATGGATTGTGCTAGTTTCAAGATGATGTTTATAGAAATAGTTGTTTTCTTTATGTGAGTAAGTTATAGCTTAGTGAGAGTCTTATATTCCAATTTCTTCATAAGTCTATCAATATGTATTTTGCAAGTGAAAAAAACATACGCTTGCTGTAATACCCCTAGTTTTATGTTTTTCAAGTTAGACATTTGAACTTAAATCCAAGGGCGAGTGGACCCCAATGGATAATTATTGTGTGGGTGTAATTAATTATTTAATTATGAAAAATAAATAAAATATTTCTATGCATATTGACCAAATGAGAATTTTGAGATCACTTGCCAAATCCATGAGGTATGGAAAGAGGCTAAGACCTTCCCCAAAAATCTTTCAAAAATTCTTGAAAGAATTTATTTCTAATTTAGATTTTTGAGGAAAAATCTAGATTTCCCTAGTGAGGTGGAGAGTAGTTGGAAAGAGGTAAAAAGCTGGAAAAGCATAAAGCAGATTTAAAAGTCCCTAAATAAGGGAAGCCTAGGCAAACAGGAATAAAAGCATCCTGTAATTCTGGACATAGAATTAGAAACAAGCTTTGCGGAGCATAAGCTTAAATAAGCTACTCCGGAATAGATTGGGGTTGGTCTGTTCTAGGAGATGATCTCAGCTTGGGGGTGAGTTCTGGAGACAAAAGAACTCTAAGGTTGGGAGGTTGGTCAATTACAGAAGTGGTGTGTCCATAAATTTCTATGAATGGTTAAAATACCTGTTATTGTGCAATATGGTTAATGGCTGCAGATGTATTTTAGATTAAAATTCTGAAGTTTTTATTCCTTACATTTAACAGAACTTTTTAGAAGAAATTAATCCTCTCAACTCTGTATAGTTGTAGGAATAAAATCTGTGGGGGGAATCCATCAGAGTCTCTAAACCACTGTTGGTTTAAATCTGAGGATACATCTTACCCCAAAGATGATTTAGGTGTTTAAATTTAATCTACTTCTGGACTAATAAGATAACTGTTGCATATATGAAAAGAAAGAAGGACACCCTTACATGTAACAGATAAAATTCAAACTAGACATACTTCAAACCTGTTTCAATTAGGTAATAGTACAATCTAATAAGGTTATGTGATATAGAAAGAAAATTAAACAGGGGTAAGTATAATTGATTTCAGTATACAGGAATCACCTAAATAGCAATGATAATGTAAATAAATTTTACAGTTGATATGAATAGGCCATGAAGGCAGACTGTATGTTGTTAAAATAGTTAAAATTCCTCTAGAGATCTGCACATACATATATTAAACCAAAGTCTGCAAATTTAAAATTCAAATTAAATGTTAACAGGTATATTTTATATCTGTACTATGGATAGAAGACTGAAAGCAAGATGCTTGACAAATTCATAACTAGTAAACCAGTCTATTCTCATGCATAGTAATTCCTCATTTTATAGACTAATATGAAAATTGGATGCACAGAAAGCTAGCCCTTATAAAATTATATTGAAACATAATTAAAATTGTGTGTTTGAGAAGTCCACATATTCTTGATAATCTATCCATGGATAGGTGTTTATAATTGTCAAACATGAGGATTCCTACATATTACTTGACATAAATGTATTTTCTAAATAATTAAAAATCTGGTAGTAAAACGAAAGAAATTTTATTGGACTGGAGATGTTGAAAAAAATTATATTAAAATACATATATTACACTTATTGAATAAATTCGATAAACTTGACATAATTCCACTTACTGATTTATATGCTCTATACTGAGCCACGATCATGCGCGAAATTAATAGAATCAATTAAATCAAACCCAGGTTTGTACATTCACGTAGGCATGAAATAAATCCATATAGAAAAACGTGTATATATATATATATATATATATATATATATATATAGATATAGATATAGATATAGATATAGATATAGATATAGATATAGATATAGATATATATATATATATATATATATATATATATATATATATATATATATATATCGACCGCTATGAAAATGTATATACAGCTATGAGTTAACGTAAATCTCACCTAGTACAACATAAACCAAATCGTATAGCAGAGAATAGAAAGAAACTGGAAAATCCAGTCAACATGATTCTGTGACCGAATTAAATATTAAACAGTTCGAGTAGAAACTCTAGAACGAAGAATGAGAAAGTTAATATATGTTCTTGTTACACAATAAAATAGGATAGCCGAGTAGGCTAGCCCTCATAACAATAGCAGACAAATTCAAGCAACATAAGATCTTCAAAGTCGACAGTTGAAAAGTAATATTTTACCAACCTGTAAATGGAGAATGTAACCCTGAATTAGTAGGGAAATACAAATTGAGCTATAAACCATAGCTAATGACAATTCAACGGAAGAACTAGGTTACTTGCAATCAAAATAATTACGAGTTTAATTAGTCACAAAGGAAATGTCAACCTTAGAACGTATCCATAGGTTCAATAAAGAAACTTGGTGTAATGATGTTGCATATGGGTCGAATGGTGATACTTACCATTTAGGACTTGCGGCACCAAGACGGAATGAACCAAAGTAGTCATTCTAATCGAGACAAAATGAAAACTAAGTTAAGTTCGTTGGGCTGCAACGAATCAATACTGTCTGTTAAAGAATTAAAAAGGTTGGACTATGAAAACGATACTTATAAATATATAATGTTTCCCTAAAAGCCACATAAATCTCTGAGAGGAAGAAAATAGAAATTACCAAGATATGGCGGTTGTAACTAACCAAAAATTTCTATGCATTATTGTCTAGAACGAATCTCGTTTTCCACCTACAAGGTAGGAGAAGGACGCTCAAGAAAATTCAAAGGAGAAGCCAACTTCAATTTCATAGATAACCTAAAAAAAAAAATTATGACGAGAACCCAGTGAGTTACCTCGTTGATGGAAACGCCTTGCATCCAAATAGAAAAACATTGGAATTCGGTTGGATGGTGCCTCACCACCGGAGTTCGAGCCAAGAAACGATTTCTGGAAGGGAAAAGACCTCGGAGAAGAATGAACAAGAAATTCAGAGAGGTTTAACAGAAAACGTAGGTAATAAACCATAAACGTCTCAGACACTGCACTTTTCAATCATCAGGCGATCATCACAAGGATCAACAATGAAAATCCATAAGTCAGAAACCCTAAATCTGATCGCATGATGTAGTACACATATAGGTAAGAAAATTAACTCAAGGCACAAAGAAGTCTTGTCTGAGATTAAACACAAGCTTTCTTGTGAGGCTCGAGGAGAAGTAATCTCCATTGTATCAATGCTACACGTACCCTTTCGGATTTGGCATGGTACACAAAAACATTCGGAATTAATGATACCAATAGTATCGTTGAGCCAACGAGAAAGTCAAATGAGATGTTAATCACCGGTGAGGGAACAACATTATATGTCAAGTCGACGAGATGAATAACCTCATTAGAAAATTTTGGCAATAATGTTATGTATGACGTGGAGTGGTCTTAGCGCCATGAACCAATTTACAAGGATCTTCATTTTTAACGTAAGATCATATATGTATAAGTGGACATACGAGGAGATAGTTTAAAAGGGGGATTTTATTAAGCGTAATTATGGGATACATATTTTATGTTATCAAAGTGAGTAAATGAAGTATGAGGTATAATGCTTGAAATCTAATGATTGTATAATACTAATTATGGCTAGGTATATATATGTGTGTGTGTGTGTGTGTGGAAAAGTATGTTAGTGGAACTATGATCTAGAAAAAAAAAATTGGGTGGTAAAATGGACATTACAGTTAAGAAGATATGGTTGCTGTGACTTATAAAACAATATCAATTCCAGACTTTAAAAAAAAAAAAAAAAACGTGTTGTTATATATATATGTGTGTGTGTGTACTTAACACTTAGAAATTTTCTTTTATGGAATGAGGAGGTGTTACAAATGGTATCAGAGCTCATGTTGAAAAAACTGGGCTGTTGTTGTGCTCACTGGATAAATTATTTCTTGTTGAGAAAAAAAAATTGTTTTTTTCTTCTCTGACGTTGTTTTGTTTAGTGTACAGCAGTACTAGAACTGAAAAGTCAATGGCTGAAGGAGATGAAATTTATGTTGATCTTCATGATGAAGATAACACGCCAGATCCCAATGCTCCTTTGATGTCTATGTTGCACAGGTTGCAACAGGATATAGCTGAGCTAAGAAGCCAGAATGACAGGCTTTCATTAGCCAATGAGGAACAGGAAAAGCTCATAAGAGAACTGACTTCGCGGAACAGCCAAGAAGGTGAAGGTTCTGGAAAAAGGAAGAAGGGAAAGTCCCCTAATGATTCTGAGGAAGATGACACTACTAGACATCAGTCTAAACAAAAGAAGGAATTACAGGGGGAATTCTGAAAGATTAAGCCTCCCTCCTATGATGGGGAGAAGGAAGAAGATTCTGAGGCATGGCTATTGAATATGATTAAGTATTTCCAGGTCTATGAATATGAGAGCAATCTAAAGGCCAGATTAGTTGTCTACCAGTTGCAGGGTAAGGCTCCCTTGTGGTGGGAGGAGACGAAAATGGTTCATGCCATTGACGAAAAAATAGTGACTTGGGAAAATTTCCAAGTCAAGTTTAAAAAATGCTATTTTAACGAATTTTATTATGATGATAAAGCAAAGGAGTTACACGAACTCAGATTGGGACAGATCACCATAGATGAGTTTGTCACCAAGTTTACAAATCTGCTAAGGTATGTTCCTTATATTCGAAAAGAGAAGGCAAAGGTACAAAGGTTTTTGAACTGTTTTCCTGTTGTGTACAAGGAGAAAATAGAGTTCGATAACCCAAAAACTATGGATGAAGTAGTGAGGAAAGCTAGATTATGATACCAACAGTTTAAAGGAAAGGGTGAACATGGAAAAAGCTGGGTAAATAAGAGTTAATTCGAAGGGAAGAAACAGAAACCAACTTACTTGAAGAACTTTAGCAGGGATCATCAGCGGAAGAAATTTAACAAACCCAAGGAAAGTCAAATTGCTCAGTCTCAAGTTGGTTCAAAAAAAATAGATGGGGATAGTAAGAAACAAGGAGCAGTCAAAATGCGGGAACCTTTGAAATGTTGGGGTTGTGGAGAACCTCATCTGTTGAGGGACTGTCCACACAGAAATATTCAGATGATTATGAGAGATCGAGAAGCTACCACAGTAAATGATATAACAAGGAATATACCCACTATCAGTGCAGCCTTGGAGAATCGACAAGCAGAACACCAAGCTACTATGGTTGAGATGGAAGGTAAGATTTTTGACCAATCCATTATAGTTTTAATTGATCTGGGTGCTTCTTTGAGTTACATTAGTCCACAAGTTGTAGAGAAATGCAATCTCAAAACTGAAAAATTTCAGCAGTCTTGGTTGGTCCAACTAGCCACTAGCACCAAGTGAAAAGTAACTCATAAGTTACCTCAAACAGAAATTAAATTAGATGATTTTTAGACAGAAATAAATTTAAACATTCTTCCCTTAGGCTCATATGATTTGCTGATAGGAATGGACTAGTTAGAAAAGAGTAAGGCTGTGTTGAACTATTGGGATGAAACTCTGCATTGCATAGATGAGGAGGGGAGACCCTTTATACTCAAAGGAAAACCAAAACCAATATCTGTAAGACAAATATCAGGTCTGCAATTAAAAAGAACAACTAGGAAGGGTTATCAAGTATATGTTGTACATGTTGAAGAATTAGGATAGCAACCTGAAGAAAAACTGCTAGATACCTTGCCAGTGGTAAGAGAGTTTAAGGAAGTTTTTATAGATGAGATTCCTCATCTTCCCCCCAAAAGAGAGATTGACTTTTCAATTGATTTGGTGCTTGGAGCAACACCCGTTTCCAGAGCTCCTTACCGAATGAGCCTCCCTGAACTCATGGAGTTGAAAATGCAATTGCAAGAATTGCTGGATAAAGGTTACATCAGAGCGAGTGTGTCTCCTTGGGGAGCACCAGTGTTGTTTGTGAAAAAGAAGGATGGAACCTCAGAATGTGTATTGACTGCCTTCAATTGAATAAGTTGACAATTAAAAACAAATACCCATTGCCCAGAATTGATGACCTTTTCGATCAAGTAAGAGGGGCTTCGGTATTTTCTAGGATTGATTCGAGGACTAGTTACCACCAACTCAAAATTAAGGAGGAAGATATTAGTAAAACAGCTTTTCGAACCAGGTATGGTCACTATGAATTTGTAGTCCTACCTTTTGGTTTGACAAATGCTCCTGCCACATTTATGTGCTTAATGAACAGTGTTTTGAACAAGTACTTGGATAAATTCGTATTAGTGTTCATAGACGATATTCTGGTTTATTCAAAAAGTGAGGAAGAGCACAAAGAACACTTACGGATAGTTTTGTAAACTTTGAAATAAAACCAGTTATATGCCAAATTCAGTAAATGTGAATTTTATAAAGACAAGATTCAATACTTGGGGCATATTATTTCTGAATAAGGATTGGCTGTTGACCCTAAGAAAATAAAGGCTATTAGAGAATGGTCGGTGCTAACTGATGTTTCAGCAGTGATATTATTTATGGGAATTGCAGGTTATTATCGAAGATTTGTGGAAAGATTTTCTGCTATAGCATATCCCATAACTTCACTACAGAAGAAAGGCACCAAATTTGAGTGGACTGAAAAATGCCAAAACAGCTTTGAACAACTAAAACTAAAACTAACTACAGCCCCTATACTGAAAATTGCAGATCCTGACAGAGATTTTGTTATATGCACTGATGCATGTAGAGAGGGATTGGGAGGAGTTTTGTTGCAGGAAAATTCTCTTATTGCATATGAGTCTAGGAAACTTAAGTAACATGAATAGAACTATAGTGTATATGATCTGGAATTGGCTACTGTAATTCATGCCTTGAATATGTGGCGACACTATCTTCTCGGGAAAAAATTTACATTGATGACTGATCATATTAGTCTCAAATATTTCTTTTCCAAAATTGATTTGAATGCTCGACAAGCCAGATGGTTGTCTTTTCTGAGTGAATTTGATATGGACATAAACATATCAAAGGGAAAGAAAACAAAATTGTTGATGCGCTAAGCAGAAATACTTTCCCAAACATAAGCAGCATTGGGAGTAGTGCTAGTTTTGATTTAGAAGAACTAGTTAAAAAGGTAGCAGATCAAGATCCAAACTATGAGAATCTACAAGTGAAAATTTTAAAGAAAGAAATGGCTGAATATACCCAAAATCAGAAAGGGTTGATCTGCTATAAAAACAGATTATATATCCCCAACGTAGAGTCTTTGAAAAAAGAGATCCTATATGAATATCATAAACAGCCATATTCAAGACATCCTAGATATCAGAAAATGCTATTAGCTTTGAAAAAGAAATTATTTTGGCCAGGAATGAAAAAGGATGCAGCAGAATACTTAGCTAGATGCATGGAATGTCAACTAGTTAAAGTTGAGCATCAACGTCCAGTTGGACCTTTAAATTCCTTGCCAATTACAGAATGGAAATGGGACACTGTTTCTATAGATTCTATAACCGGATTACCTAGAACAAAGTACCATCATGACTCAGTGATATTTGTGGTGGACACTTTAACAAAGGTTGCACATTTCATACCTGTAAATCTACTTTTGGGACAGCCCAAGTAGCAGATGTATTCCTAAAAGAAATAGTAAGGCTACACGGGGTCCCAAAGATGATTATTTCAGATAGAGATGCTAAGTTCAAAGCCCCCTTTTGGAAAGGTTTGTTTGGGGGCATGGACACTAAATTGAATTTTAGTACTGCCTATCACCCTCAGACGGATGGTAAAATAGAGATAACAAATCAGATCTTGGAGGATATGCTGAGAATGTATGTGATGGATAGGCCATCAAAATGGGAAGATTACTTGCATTTAGTTGAATTTGCTTATAGAAACAGCTATCAATCCTCCATCAAAATGAGTCCATTTGAAGCACTCTACGGAAGGAAGTGTCGTACTCCTTTAAGTTGGAGCCAACCTGAATATAAGCTAGTGTTGGGGCTAGATACTTTACAAGAGATGGAAAGGGTTGTCAAACACATACAAAGAAATATCAAGACAACGCAAGATAGACAGAAAAACTATGTTGATAAGAAGTGGGTGCATCAAGAGTTTAAAGTGGGTGATCATGTGTACCTATGTATTAAACCCAAAAAGAGCACACTTTATGCTGGAAGTTGTGCAAAGTTGGCTCCTAGATATTGTGGACCTTTTGAGGTGTTAGAAAGGGTGGGACCAGTGGCCTATAGGCTGGCCCTACCGCCCCATGTTAAAGTTCATGATGTGTTTCATGTTTCGTTATTAAAAATATATGTACATGATGCTTCTCACATTGTTGATTGGAATGTGATAAAGGTGGAACCAGAAGGGGAGTTCCTTCCAGAGCCGCTTCAAATATTGGAGCGGGAAGAAATCGAATTGAGAAACCGAACAGTAGCAAGAGTAAAGGTGCAGTGGAAGCACTTTACTGCTGAAGAAGCTACATGGGGAAGAGAAGCTCAGATGATGGAAAAATATCCATATCTTTTTTCAAAATGAACTCTAGAAGTTAGTTGTTAACACCGAGGACGGTGTTTGTTTTCAGAGGGGGAATATGTAATACCCCTAGTTTTATGTTTTTCAAGTTAGACATTTGAACTTAAATCCAAGGGGGAGTGGACCCCAATGGATAATTATTGTGTGGGTGTAATTAATTATTTAATTATGAAAAATAAATAAAACATTTTTGTGCATATTGACCAAATGAGAATTTTGAGATCACTTGCCAAATCCATGAGGTATGTAAAGAGGCTAAGACTTTCCCCAAAAATCTTTCAATAATCCTTCAAAGAATTTATTTCTAATTTAGATTTTTGAGGAAAAATCTAGATTTCCCCAATGAGGTGGAGAGTAGTTGAGAAGAGGTAAAAAGATGGAAAAGCATAAAGCAGCTTTAAAAGTCACTAAATAAGGGAAGCCTAGGCAAACAGGAATAAAAGCATCCTGTAATTTTAGACGTAGAATTAGAAACCATCTTTGGGGAGCATAACCTTAAATAAGCTACTCCAGAACAGATTGGGGTTGGTCTGTTCAAGGAGATGATCTCAGCTTGGGGGTGAGTTCTGGAGACAGAAGAACTCTAAGGTTGGGAGGTTGGTCAATTACAAAAGTGGTATGTCCATAACTTTCTATGAATGGTTAAAATACCTGTTATTGTGCAATATGGTTAATGGCTGCAGATGTATTTTAGATTAAAATTATGAAGTTGTTATTCCTTACATTTAATAGAATTGTTTAGAAGAAATTAATCCTCTCAACTCTGTATAGTTGTAGGAATAAAATCTGTGGGGAGAATCCATCAGAGTCTCTAAACCACTATTGGTTTAAATCTGAGGATACATCTTACCCGAAAGATTATTTATTTGTTTAACTTTAATCTACTTCTGGAATAATAAGATAACTGTTGCATATATGAAAAGAAAGAAGGATGCCCTTACATCTAACAGATAAAATTGAAACTAGACATACTTTAAACCTGTTTCAATTAGGTAATGTTACAATTTAATAAGGTTATGTGATATAGAAAGAAAATTAAACAGGTGTAAGTATAATTGATTTCAGTATACAGGAATCACCTAAATAGCAATGATAATGTAAATAAATTTTACAGTTGATATGAATAGTCCATGAAGGTAGACTGTATGGTGTTAAAACAGTTAAAATTCCTCTATAGATCTGCACATACATATATTAAACCAAAGTCTGCAAATTTAAAATTCAAATTAAATGTTAACAGGTATATTTTATATCTGTACTGTGGACAGAAGACTGAAAGTAAGATGCTTGACAAATTCATAACTAGTAAACCAGTCTATTCTCATGCATAGTATTTCCTCATTTTATAGACTGATATGCAAATTGGATGCACAGAAAGGTAGCAGTTATAAAATTATATTGAAACGGAATTAAAATTGTGTGGTTGAGAAGTCCACATATTCTTCATAATCTATCCATGGACAGGTGTTTATAATTGTGAAACATGAGGATTCCTACATATTACTTGACATAAATGTATTTTCTAAATAATTAGAAATCTGGTAGTAAAGGAAAGAATTTTATTGGACTGGATATTTTGAAAAAAAATATATTAAAAATACATATATTACACTTATCAAATAAATTCGATAAACTTGACATAATTCCACTTACTAATTTATATGCTCTATAGTGAGCCACCATCATGCACGAAATTAATAGAATCAATTAAATCAAACCCAGGTTTGTACATTCACGTAGGCATGAAATAAATCCATATAGAAAAACATATATATATATATATATATCGACCGCTATGAAAATGTATATACAACTATGAGTTAATGTAAATCTCAGCTAGTACAACATAAACCAAACTGTATAGCAGAGAATAGAAAGAAACTGGAAAATCCAGTCAACATGGTTCCATGACCGAATTAAATATTAAACAGTTCGAGTCGAAACTCTAGAACAGAGAATGAGAAAGTTAATATATGTTCTCGTTACTTGATAAAATAGGATAGCCGAGTAGGCTAGCCCTCATAACAATAGCAGACAAATTCAAGCAACATAAGATCTTGAGAGTCGACAGTTGAAAAGAAATATTTTACCAACCTATAAATGGAGAATGTAACCCTGAATTAGTAGGGAAATACAAATCGAGTTATAAACCATAGCTAATGACAATTCAATGGAAGAACTAGGTTACCTGCAATCAAAATAATTACGAATTTAATTAGTCACAAGGGAAATTTCAACCTTAGAACGTATCCATAAGTTCAATAGAGAAACTTGGCGTAATGATGTTGCATATGGGTCAAATGGTGATACTTACCATTCAGGAATTGCGGCGCCAAGACAGAACGAACCAAAGTAGTCGTTATAACCGAGACAAAACGAAAACTAAGTTAAGTTCGGCGGGTTGCAATGAATCAATACCCTCTTTTCAAGAATTAAAAAGGTTGAACTATGAAAACAATATTTATAAATACATAATGTTTCCCTAAAAGCCACATAAATCTTTGAGAGGAAGAAAATAGAAATTACCAAGATATGGCGGTTGTAACTAACCAAAAATTTCTATGCATTATTGTCCAGAACAAATCTTGTTTTCCACCTATGAGGTAGGAGAAGGATGCTCAGGAAAATTCGAAGCAGAAGCCAACTTCAATTTCATAGATAACCTAAGAAAAAAATTATGACAAGAACCCAGGGAGTTACCTGGTTGATGGAAACGCCTTGCGTCCAAGTATAAAAACGCTGGAATTCAGTTGGATGGTGCCTCACTGCCGGAGTTCGAGCCAAGAAACGATTTCTGGAAGGGAAAAGACCTCGGAGAAGAATGAACAAGAAATTCAGAGGGGTTTAATAGAAAACGTAGGTAATAAACTCTAAACGTCTCAGATGCTACACTTGTCAATCATCGGGCGATCATCACAAGGATCGACAACGAAAATCTATAAGTCAGAAACCCTAAATATGATCGCATGACGTAGTACACATACAGGTAAGAAAATTAACTCAAGGCATGGAGAAGTATTGTCTGAGATTAAACACAAGCTTTCTTCTGAGGCTTGAGGAGAAGTAATCTCCATTGTATCAATGCTACACGTACCCTTTCAGATTTGGCATGGTACACGAAAACATTCGGAATTAATGATACCAACAGTATCTTTGAGCCAACGAGAAAGTCAAACGAGATGTTAATCACCGGTGAGGGAACGACATTATATGTCAAGTCCATGAGATGAATAACCTCATTAAAAAATTTTGGCAATAATGTTATGTATTACGTGGAGTGGTCTTAGCGCCATGAACCAGTTTACAGGGATCTTCATTTTTAACGTAAGATCATATATGTATAGGTGGACATACGAGGAGATAGTTTAAAAGGGGGAATTAATTAAGTGTAATTATGGGATACATATTTTATGTTATCAAAGTGAGTAAATGAAGTATGAGGTATAATGCTTGAAATCTAATGATTGTATAATACTAATTATGGCTAGGTACATATATATATATATATATATATATATATATATATATATATATGGAAAAGTTTGTTAGTGGAACTATGATCTAGAAAAAAAATTTGGATGGTAGAATAGACATTACAGTTAAGAAGATATGGTTTATGTGACTTATAAAACAATATCAATTCCAGAGTTGAAAAAAAAAAAAAAAAAACAAGGTGGTGTTATATATATACTTAACACTTAGAAAAAAAAAATTATGGAATGAGGAGGTGTTACACTTGCATACTGCAAGTGAACAAGCATACGCTTGCATATCAACTAAGCAAGCATACGCTTACATACGCCTAATTTAATAGAGTCTTAATTATTATTTTTTTGTCATCACTATTTTTTTAATATTTGATCAATGCTTCAAATTAAAAATCATGTTCCAACCCTATCATGCCCAAGACACGAGTACTAGACTTTCCTCAAGTGGAGACTTCACCTAAACTCCGGTAAATTCTAGTAGATTTTAATATATTTGAATAATTTATATAGGAAAATTATGATATCTGGAGGGTAAACATTTTTTTAGCAAAAGGTTCTTGTAATTTGGCCAGAATGTTTGATTTCATGGAATCTTTTCCCTCCTCCATGGAATTCTTGCAGGATGAGGCTCCTCCTTTACTGAGCCTCATGAGGAGCAGACTCTTCTCTAGGAAAGGCTCTTAACTTCAATAAGTTCAAATAGCCTTTACCTTCATTTGAATATATTTATTTGCAATATCTAATATTCATGTGTTAGACATCATTTTAGCAAAATCTTATTGAAATTTAAACTAAAATGTTAGATTTTCTGAAGAAAAAAATCTAATTAAAAATGAATCTTTGGAAATTTATTTTTAGCAATGGCACGTTGTTTTCACCCTGATTTCTTCAAATTTTAATTGCATTAGCTTCAATATTTGTAGGTATACATTGTGTTTTTTTCTTTTAAGTTAGATGAAACTAGTAAAAGGAAATATTAAAAGTGATATGAAGTGTCGTTTAAAAATAAGATTGTCATAAAAAAAATTTATGATGGGTAGAGGGACCCGTCAAATCTAACCCCTAGTTCACCTTATTTAAACTGATATTGTGCATACTATTAAATATTTTAAAATATGTTTATGGTATTTAAATTAAGGTTATTTTTATTAATTTTTTTATTTTAAAATATTTATTATAATAAATTAGATATCATTTTATGGGATTCAACTATGTTAAGAAAGCCATTCAACTATGACCATTTCCATGAGAGGTAGTCGTAACTCACTAATTTCTCATGATTTTTGAATAGTCCACTTCGCACTCATTGCATTTGGTAATGCTCACAGGGGTGAATAAGTGGGATTGAAACTAATGCAGTGAATCACATAGCATCAATCATCACTTCTAGGGCTTTCACCCGCTAACCATGACTTCCCAAGTGGTCACCCATCCCATATCTCCTCTTGCTCATGCGTGCTTAATTGTGGAGTCTTACCCACAATCAAGCCCACTTAGCTTTCTACCCCATTTGCAAAACCTTAGCAATCATCGTGCCTCCTAATCCATTCAAGTAGAGCTCCCTTTACTCATTTGTATTTAAGTATTAAGTGGTTTCCACACTGCATTATATTAGATATCATTTTTTTGGCATTCAACTATGACCATTTCCATGAGAGGTAGTCGTAACTAGTTAATTTCTCATGATTTTTGAATAGTCCACTAAGCACTCATCGCATCGGGTGATCCTCACAGGGGTGAAGAAGTGGGATTGAAACTATTGAAATGAATCACATAGCGTCAATCATCACTTCCAGGGCTTTCACTCGATAATGTGGACTTCCCGAGTGGTCACCATCCCATAACTCCTCTGGCTCAAGCGCAATTAATTTTGGAGTTTTCCCCATAATTAAGCCCACTTAGCTTGCTACTACATTTGCAAAACCTCAGTGAATATTGTGCCTCATGAACCATTCAAGTAGACCTCCCTTTACTCATTTGTATTTAAGTATTAGTGGTTTCTGTAGTGCATTATATTAGATATCATTTTTTTTGGATTCAAATACATTAAGAAAGTCATTCAACTATGACGATTTCCCTGAGAGGTAGTAGTAACTGACTAATTTCTCATGATTTTTGAATATTCCACTTAGCACTCATTACATCAGGTGATTCTCACAGGATGAAGAATCGGGATTGAAACTAGTGAAATGAATCACATAGCGTCAATCATCACTAACAGGGCTTTCAACTGGTAACCAGGACTTCTTGGGTGGTCACACATCCTAGAACTCCTGTGGCTCAAGCGTGTTTAACTATGGAGTTTTCTCCACAATCAAGCCCACTTAGCTTCCTATCCCATTTCCAAAACCTTAGCAAGTATTGTGCCTCATGAACCATTCAAGTAGAGATCCATTTACTCCTTTCTATTTAAGTATTGAGTGGTTTTCGTAATGCATTATATTAGATATCATTTTTTGGATTCAACTGTGTTAAGAATGTCATTCAACTATGACCATTTCCATGAGATGTAGTGGTAATTGACTAATTTCTCATGATTTTTGTGTAGTCCACTTACCACTCATTACATTGGGTTATGCTCACAGGGGTGAAGAAGTGGGATTGAAACTAGTGAAATGAATCACATAGCATCAACACTTCCGAGGCTTTCACCCGGTAACCAGGACTTTTTTTGGTGGTCACCCATCCCAAAACTCTTCTGGCTCAAGCACACTTAACTATGGAGTTTTCCTCAAAATCAAGCCCACTTAGCTTGCTATCCCAGTTAAGCGTGCTTGAGCCAGAGGAGTTCTGGGACGGGTGACCACCCGGGAAGTCTTGGTTACCGGGTGAAAGCCCCAAAAGTGATGACTGACGCTATGTGATTCATTTCACTAGTTTTAATCCCACTTCTTCACTCCTGTGAGCATCACTTGATGCAATGAGTGCTAAGTGGACTATTCAAAAATCATGAGAAATTAATCAGTTACGACTATCTCTCATGGAAATGGTCATAGTTGAATGACTTTCTTAACGTAGTTATATCCCAAAAAATGATATCTAATATAATACACATGAAAACCCTTCAATACCTATATATAAGAATAATTTATTTATTTATTTATTTTATTTTTATTTTTTTGGTAGATTTAGTAGCTCCTTACCATTTTCTATTTATCAAAAAGATAGAGCAAGTTGCAACATATTCACATTTTGTGACCTCAACCTTCTCAGAGGAAACGAGGTCTGTTGGCCACCTTAGAGCATTAAATGACATCCAAAAAATTGTTTTTTTTGTCTACTCGCCGCTATGGCCATTTTACTGTTTACTAAAAAGTCTATTAGACAACATGAAAATAAAAGCTATCTGCAAAAATCATATTAACTTAGAGCATCATATGTTAACCATCTGAAAAATCAATCGGTGTTGGGTATTTTGCTGTAGAGCTCGGCATGTCAACTTGTTGCATCTGTTGAAGCTGCCTTTTGATTTTTACTATGCGAGCTATGACACGATACTATGACACCTTTATATCCTAGATTTCCTTCTTGATTTCCTGTAGTATTGAAACCACTATGAAACTGCCTTCGCTTTCCTGTAAGATTTGCAAAGCTTTAGCCATAACACATTTTAGAGTCCAATATGAGTGGATGGATTGATGAAAGAGAGATAGTCGCCCTCTTGTATTCTCGGGGTCAAAAAAAAAATCCATGTTTTCCTCCTGGGCCTCTATGTCTTCTTCCTTACTGTTACTATTTCTCTCCCATCTTCAAATTACATTATGAATCTGCAGAGGATTGTCGGCTGAGTAAAATTTGAAGAGATTATCCATTATCTCTTTCTTCGTCCTTCTGCCTCTCTTACTAGGCTCAACCATGTTTTTCGAAAGCTTCTACTTTCCTTTGTCCTTGGGCTGTCGCTTTACTGATTGCCCTTTTACCATTGTTTTCCTCGGACTGAGGATCTCAAACCACTACTGTACTAAACCTACAAATTTTGTGAGAAAGCTTGTGAAATATTAAAAACAAAGAACCCAAGAAATTCATTGAGTCACCCCACTATAATGGAGTAAAACTTAAAGATATCCATACATATCATACTAAAAATAAATTCAAAATATATATAGTTTTAATAATAAAATTAATTTTCATTATTAAAATTATATATATTTCAAATTTATTTTTAATATAAAAATATAAGTTTAAAGAACCATTAATATTGTTTATTGTTCTAGTAGAATATAAACCAGACTTAGTATCTAAGTAAAATTTAAGAATAATCATCCAAAGAAACATAATTCTCAAAACAATACAACACTTTGGACAAAACTTTTAAAAAAATAAGTATTCATTAAAAAGATGTCAATCTATGCCGTCAAATTCAAACACGCGTTTCGTGTTTGAATGAAAGGGATCTTTCAACCAAAAGAAAAGAAATATTATCTGAGTGTAATTTAATCTAATTTTACGGCGCAATAGGAATCCGTGTGTAATTATACGGGGCAATAGGCAATCCGTGTGTAATTTAATGTAATTTTCGGAGTGTCCATACTGCAATAACCCTTCAAAGTCTCGCTGTTATGTTCATCGAATGGATACATCCTCCGCCTGTTTACACAATCCTTTTTCTATGCTCTTCGCTAAATTTCCTTATAATGTAGGGTTGACCTTATAACTTTACCCGTACCCACTCTCCAATTGGACAAAACGTTGCACTGACTCAGATTAATACGAAGACGTCAATTGGACAAACCGTTGCACTTCTATTAATAAGAATTAGTCAATTGGACAAAATGAACCAATAAATCCTATATACTAGCCCCACCCCACCGAGGCATTTAATTTCCTATAAATTAAAATTTATTGGTTCGTTTTGTCCAATTTACTAATTCTTATTACTAGGAGTAAGTGCAAGGTTTTGTCCAAATGACCACTTCGTATTAATAGGAGTCGGTGCAACATTTTGTCCAATTGGAGAGTGGGTACATTGAAGGTAAAGTCATAGTTACCAAATTCGTCCGAATTGGTATAAAAAATTTGGAAATTCGCGAGTTCGATTCGAATGGCGAAGTGTTCGGTGAAATTCGATATGGTTCGATTCAATTCTTCGAGGTTTATGGTTTTTCCCATTACGGAACCTCGTCAAGCAATGTAACACTCGGAACTGGAGTGTTCTGCATAATATTGTACTCATAAATTAAAGGAACACTGGCTACTCGTCCGAACGTTAAAAGTTAAGATTGTTTGAGAGCCCGTTTGAAACGATAAGGTACTCTTTAGCTTTGGGAAAGGAATGGCTTTATTCGAGATTCGTGGGTATAAATTTTTTTAGGCTGGAATATATAGATATTTGTGTATATTTAAAAATTAAAAATTAAAGAAATGAAATATAAACATTTTTCAAATTGGAAAATTTCTAATTTTTATTTTTATTATTGTTTTTATTTTTGTTTTTGTTTAGACATATTTTTAAAAGAAACAGAAACAATTGGAAAATTGGAAAATTCTTATTTTTCAATTGTATTTTTATGTTTTTGACAAATTTTAAATTAATAAGTTTAGAACCATGATTTTGTATTTATTTATTAGATAAGAATTTTGAAAAAATAAGTGATGAAACCAAAAAGCTATGTAAGATTTAAGTTTTGGAAGGAAAAAGAAATGTAGTTTTCTAAAATTTTAGTTGAATGTGTTTCTAATATTGTTATATTTTCAAGATTTATTAAAAATTATTCAAAATTGAAAATGAAATTGAATGAAAATGGTCAGAATATCTTATATTAAAAGAAAAAAAATATATATAGCTAAATATTAAAGATGTATACTATCGAATTTTTTCCGAATTGAAAAAATCTTATCCGAATTTTTATCGTATCGAATCAAATTCGAATCTGAATTCGAATTCGAATTTGGTAACTATGGGTAAAGTTACAAAGTAAACCTACATAATGAGGAAATTTAGCGAAAAGCATATGAAAATCTATCCATTCGATGAACATGACAGCGACTTGACAATGACCTACCTTTACAAGACAGCGAGACTTTGAAGGGTTATTGCAGTATGGACACTCCAGAAATTACATTAAATTACACATGGATTGCTATTGCCCCGTACAATTACACACGGATTTAAATATAACAGTTGGCGCATTTAATTTCCTATAGCTTAAGGTTTATGGCTTTCAAACCTTGCAGTGACTCCTATTAATATGTAGTTAGTTGGAATATTGTACATAGAATTGACTGTGTCAATGATCCCTCAAGGTATGGACTCCACAATTAATCTTTGTCATCTTAGAACCTTTGTGGCTCAAGCACGCTTAACTATGGACTTTTCCCCACAATCAAGCCCACTTAGCTTCCTACCCCATTTGCAAAACCTTCGTAAGTATTGTGCCTCATGAACCATTCAAGTAGAGATCCCTTTACTCCTTTGTATTTAAGTATTGAGTGGTTTTCACAGTGCATTATATTAGATATCATTTTTCTGGATTCAACTATGTTAAGAATGTCATTCAACTATGACCATTTCCATGAGATGTAGTGGTAATTAACTCATTTCTCGTGATTTTTGTGTAGTCCGCTTAGCACTCATTGCATCGGGTGATTTTCGCAGGGGTGAAGAAGTGGGATTGAAACTAGTGAAGTGAATCACATAGCATCAATCATCACTTCTGGGGCTTTCACCTGGTAACCAACACTTTTTGGGTGGTCACCCATTCCGGAACTCTTCTGGCTCAAGCGCACTTAACTATGGAGTTTTCCTCACAATCAAACCCACTTAGCTTGCTATCCCAGTTAAGCGCGCTTGAGCCACAGGAGTTCTGGGATGGGTGACCACCCCGAGAAGTCCCGGTTACCGAGTGCAAGCCCCGGAAGTGATGATCGACGCTATGTGATTCATTTCACTAATTTCAATCCCATTTCTTCACCCTTGTGAGCATCACCCGATGCAATGAGTGCTAAGTGGACTATTCAAAAATCATGAGAAATTAGTTAGTTATGACTATCTCTCATGGAAATGGTCATAGTTGAATGACTTTTTTAGCGCAGTTGTATCCCAAAAAATGATATCTAATATAATACATACGAAAAACCCCTCAATACTTATATATAACAAATTAATTTATTTTTTTTTCGTAAATTTAGTAGTTCCTTACGATTTTCTATTTATCAAAAGATAGAGCAAGTTGCAACATATTCACATTTTGTGACCTCAACTTTCTCGGAGGAAATGAGGTCTATTGGCCGCCTTAGAGCATTAAATGACATCCAAAAAATTTCTTTTTTCGTCTACTCGCTGCTATGGCCATTTTACTATTTACTACAAAGTCTATTAGACAACATGAAAATAAAAGCTATCCGCAAAAATCATATTAACTTAGAGCATCATATGTTAACCATCTGAAGAATCAATCGGTGTTGGGTATTTTGTTGTAGAGCTCGGCATTTCAACTTGCTTCATCTGTTGAAGCTACCTTTTGATTTTGCATATGCAAGTTGTGGCATGATACTGTGACACCCTTATATCCTAGTTTTCCTTCTTGATTTCCTGTAGTATTGAAACCACTATGGAACTGCCTTCGCTTTCCTGTAAGATTTGCAAAGCTTTAGCCATAACACATTTTAGAGTCCAATATGAATGGATGGATTGATGAAAGAGAGATAGTCGCCCTCTTGTATTCTCGGGGTCAAAAAAAAAATCCATGTTTTCCTCCTAGGCCTCTATGTCTTCTTCCTTACTGTTACTATTTCTCTCCCATCTTCAAATTACATTCTGAATCTGCAGAGGATTGTCGGCTGAGTAAAATTTAAAGAGATTATCCATTATCTCTTTCTTCGTCCTTCTGCCTCTCTTGCTAGGCTCAACCATGTTTTTCGAAAGCTTCTGCTTTCCTTTGTCCTTGGGCTGTCGCTTTACTAATTGCCCTTTTACCATTATTTTCCTCGGACTGAGGATCTCGAACCACTACTGTACTAAACCTACAAATTTTGTGAGAAAGCTTGTGAAATATTAAAAACAAAGAACCCAAGAAATTCAATGAGTCACCCCACTATAATGGAGTAAAACTTAAAGATATCCATACATATCCTACTAAAAATAAATTCAAAATATATATAGTTTTAATAATAAAATTAATTTTCATTATTAAAATTATATATATTTCGAATTTATTTTTAATATAAAAATATAAGTTTAAAGAACCATTAATCTTGTTTATTGTTCTAGTAGAATATAAACCAGACTTAGTATCTAAGTAAAATTTAAGAATAATCATCCAAAGAAACATAATTCTCAAAACAATACAACACTTTGGAAAAAACTTTTAAAAAAATAAGTATTCATTAAAAAGATGTCAATCTAAGCCGTCAAATTCAAACACGCATTTCGTGTTTGAATGAAAGGGATCTTTGAACCAAAAGAAAAGAAATATTATCTGAGTGTAATTTAATCTAATTTTACGGCGCAATAGGAATCCGTGTGTAATTATACGGGGCAATAGGCAATCCATGTGTAATTTAATGTAATTTTCGGAGTGTCCATACTGCAATAACCCTTCAAAGTCTCGCTATTATGTTCATCGAATGGATACATCCTCCGCCTGTTTACACAATCATTTTTCTATGCTCTTCGCTAAATTTCCTTATAATGTAGGGTTGACCTTATAACTTTACCCGTACCCACTCTCCAATTGGACAAAATGTTGCACTGACTCGGATTAATACGAAGTCGTCAATTGGACAAACCGTTGCACTTCTATTAATAAGAATTAGTCAATTGGACAAAACGAACCAATAAATCTTATATACTACCCCCACCCCACCGAGGCATTTAATTTCCTATAACTTAAAATTTATTGGTTCGTTTTGTCCAATTTACTAATTCTTATTACTAGGAGTAAGTGCAAGGTTTTGTCCAAATGACCACTTCGTATTAATAGGAGTCGGTGTAACGTTTTGTCCAATTGGAGAGTGGGTACATTGAAGGTAAATTCATAGTTACCAGATTCGTCCGAATTGGTATAAAAAATTCGGAAATTCGCGAGTTCGATTCGAATGGCGAAGTGTTCAGTGAAATTCAATACGGTTCGATTCAATTTTTCGAGGTTTATGGTTTTTCCCATTACGGAACCTCGTCAAGCAAAGTAACACTCGGAACTGGAGTGTTCTACATAATATTGTACTCGTAAATTAAAGGAACACTGGCTACTCGTCCGAACGTTAAAAGTTAAGACTGTTTGAGAGCCCGTTTGAAACGATAAGGTACTCTTTAGCTTTGGGAAAGGAATGGCTTTATTCGAGATTCGTGGGTATAAATTTTTTTAGGCTGGAATATATAGATATTTGTGTATATTTAAAAATTAAAAATTAAAGAAATGAAATATAAACATTTGTCAAATTGGAAAATTTCTAATTTTTAATTTTATTATTGTTTTTATTTTTGTTTTTGTTTAGACATATTTTTAAAAGAAACAGAAACAATTGGAAAATTGGAAAATTCTTATTTTTCAATTGTATTTTTATGTTTTTGACAAATTTTAAATTAATAAGTTTATAACCATGATTTTTTATTTATTTATTAGATAATAATTTTGAAAAAATAAGTTATGAAACCAAAAAGCTATGTAAGATTTAAGTTTTGGAAGGAAAAAGAAATGTAGTTTTTTAAAATTTTAGTTGAATGTGTTTCTAATATTGTTATATTTTCAAGATTTATTAGAAATTATTCAAAATTGAAAATGAAATTGAATGAAAATGGTTAGAATATCTCATATTAAAAGAAAAAATATATATATAGCTAAATATTAAAGATGTATACTATCGAATTTTTTCCGAATTGAAAAAATCTTATCCGAATTTTTATCGTATCGAATCGAATTCGAATCTGAATTCGAATTCGAATTTGGTAACTATGGGTAAAGTTACAAAGT